>PPHD01005050.1:2455-27186 GCA_002909625.1 Bambusicola thoracicus | reverse complement strand
AAATAAATAAATAAATAAAAATTAAATCTGGCTATTGCCATCACATTTAAATTGCAATTACTTCACTCCTTTGATTACATGCCTTTCTAACATAGATGGCTGCAAAACGTGTCTTGATCATCTATCTGAAAAGTATCTGGCAAAATCACCATTCCAATACATCCGTAATGAACTACCAGAACCATTTGGATAATCTCAAGTTGATTACAAGGAATAAATATCACCACGTTGGTTAAAGGTACTCTTCCAGTACCTCTCCATTTCTTTGCTGCAGATACAGATCTCCTGATCTTTAAATCTAACTTATCTCATTTAAATCTAACTGTTCTCATATAACTAGAGATTTTTACACATGACTCAGGATTCCAAAGAGCTGTATGGTATTGCTGTGTAATCGCTCAATATAGAAAATAAATATATGTAAGCATTCAAAAATGCATCCCACTGATTTTCTGCCAAAAAAACAAATGATGACAATTAATTAAGTTTTTAATGACGGACATTTTTCTTTACCTAAGTTTGTTATTCATATGACCAGGCCATTTCTTATTATTTCAGAAATGAGAGAAATCAATCAATCAATCAATCAGTATTATGCATTACTATCTCACTTATTAATTCATCTGTGAACTTACGCTTCAGAACACTTACTACTAACACTTAGGGCCCAAGTGGAAAACAGGTGAAGTAGATTGACCGCTGGTGCAAAACAAATTCCCAGAACTATAATAATGTAAGAAGCCAGGAAATGAGGGTTTGTCTGCAGAAGCTGCTCTGACACTTCTTGAACTTCAGTTATGCTGAAGATACTGAGATAATAACGAGTTCTATTTAGTGAAGAGGAAGGAAGCTCCTGAATTTGTATGAGCTTCCAGGAGTCGAGCAAAACAGCACGTGAAAGAAAATCAGCATCAGGACTGTTGGCCAGGATAGCATATTTCTATTGTGCTGAAAGAGATTCTGCAAAGGAACCATCTGCTTAAGACCACTCTGCCTCAGCTGCAGCCAAGCAATCTGGCCCTGCGGGTGGAATTAAGAAACGTCTCTCTGCTACTCTGATACACCCAGAAACGTAGGCACATTTTCACATTCCCATGGGCACAGCTTCACAAGATTTGTTGTTTTCAGAATCAAAAGCAAATTATAACTGAAATGAAACGAAGAGCTGTTAGTTCCCAGCGTCGAGCAAAGAACATACTAGCATGGATTTCTGCATCAATGCAATAGTCATCCCTGATGGTGTATAATACAGCTCACCAAGTAACTGAACAAAGCCACTCATACCATCAACATCAACTCAATCACAGCAAGAAGAAAAAATTCATCTTCTGCTCTGCTGAACTCAGTCATACCCTTTACTTATGCCAAGGCAGACCTGGAGACTGGTGTATTTTCAGAAGACTACATCTGCCACCCTTCATAGGGTCCACATTACTACTTCTGCTCGCTAACAAGTTAATTAAGATCTAAGTTACATTAGCCACAGAAGTATTTAATAAGATTAATCCACCTGGAAATTGATGGCATGTCTTGATTAAGCTGAATGAAGATAACGGAAGTGACATTTAAAATACATTGATTGTTATTACATTTTGATCATCTGTTCAAAGCATCTAAAAGGAAATGGTCAAAACCAAAAGATGCATGCTGTTCACACTGTTAATGAGCTTGGAGGTCTGGTCTGTTTGGTTTTCTTTTAATTTTCTGCAACATGACACTGAAGTCCCTTCATGTGGCCCCCAGTCCTGATACTCCCTGATGACTGTGGCATTTTCAGAGTCATTGTTCCCAGCACTCAGGTCAGGGCCCAACTTATTTCACCTAAACCCCAACTTAGCAATATGTAAAGATTCTTCTAATCTAGAGTATTTATAATTGCTTTAATGCTGCCTGTCTGCTGTTCTGATAGTAAAATATTTTCCCTGTTGAAAAAGCATTGCTGTATGCAAACATTCCAACCCTTTCTCAACATAATTTGGAGAGATGAAGACAAGCTATACAGCTTTACAGTGACTGCAGGCTTCAGTTTTCCATATCAATGCAAAGCAAATTTCTGCTAAATGAGTAGAATTCCATTTTTTGTCTCCTTAGATCTGATAGGTTTTAAGCATCCATCTCAAGAAAGTAAGTTCAGACCAGAAGACAGAGTAAAATTTAACAGAAGACTTAAACTTCTTCATTTTGTTGTTGCCATTGTAGGTACTGAACGTGATAACTGGAAATAAGTATTCTTCATTGGTGGTAACTGTATTGTTGAAATCCACATGCCTTGGTGGACTTCCTGAAGCGTCTCACTAACTGAGACAAACCTCGATGAAGCTGGTTGGTTCAAAGAAACGCAAACCCAGGATTATTTGACTATCAGAACATACATCCAAATCTCCTTTTTCCAATTAGTGAACATACATATAGTAACCAAACTGATCCTTCCTAGCTCATCATTGCCTTTGGTATCTTTTAAAATGCTCATTTCTAGGGTCAATCTTGTAAATTGTTTTTCAGCCTTATGGAGCCTTAATTTAGCAAATCACAAAGTCAAAAATATTAATGAAATTTTTGATTTTTGTTTTTAAGTAGCAGAAAATCTGACAAATTTGTGAGTACACCAAAGACAATATATCAAACAACAACAAAAAAATCTCTAAAGCATACTGCAGTTGGGATTGCAGCTGGAGCTACTTCGGATAGTTCCACATGAATTACACTTATCTTAGGTGCACTCTGAAATGATTAAAGTTGACTTTTATAGTACATTCCGTCAATTAGAAAGGAAACTGCACATACTGTCAGGAAATGTGTCCAGCCTGCCATATAATTTTAGATTTAGAACATACTCATAGCACAGACTAACAGAATCCAGGCAAACGAGAGCTCTGTAAGGTCGCTTAGTTCACCTGTTGGTGAAGAAATGATTGTTCCCAAACACCCTCTTTTTTCCTTTTTCTTCTTCTAGATTGATTACACCAAAATTCTAACATCATCCTTGTGTGACAGTAACAGACCGACAGGCTTCACTCTCAGATTTTTTTCTATAATGTCTATCCCATCCCTGTAGCAATTCCACGATTCCAAGGCAGCACCAACTTTTGTTTTTTAATGCACTATGAAGGACTACTGCCTTATCACTTTATTAAGAAAGTAAAGTCTCCTTAATGTGTTGATTAATCTAAATCTGGAGTTCAGCACAGCTAGGAGAGCCTAAAAGCAAAGGAAGTCATCCTTTGCTTTCTTACAGTCAGAGCACAGTGGACTTCACCTGCGGTTTTACAGCAGCACTGAGGACCTTTCTGCCCATCGCATTTGCCTGCTCCTTTCAGACAACCCCAGCATCAGCGAGACAGAGTGCAATTACAAAAAATGTGCAATTGTGTTTTCTTAATAGTGAATTTTGTTTTCGTTTCGATAAGAAAAGGTGGTAATAATGTAATTCACATTTCCCTTAAATTGCATTTTTATTATTTCTTACCCAAATTCAGTCTCTTAATAAGGAACAAGCAGATCAAATTGAAATATCTGCCTCTTTTTCCCCGTCTGAATTGCTCTTCTTTAAAATGCCTTACTTGCTGAGTAGGCACAGCTTGTGTTTAAGTGGCTGTTTTCAGACTAGGGGTTAAAGGTTTCTTTGGGAGAGCCGTGTTTTGAAAAGAATGGCTTCATCCTGAGCTGTGTCAATTATAAAAAGGTCACTCTCCACAGCCAGAGTCCTGAAAATGGTTGTTGTGTTAAAAGCTGTCAGAGGCTTTCCTAAAAACTGCTGGGGTAGCAATATTAACTTGAACATAACAGAATGAATGGTGAGGTAGAAAAACTTTTCGCTCTTCCCTGCTGCAAGAATGCCTGTTTTAGATATTCCTTGTGCTCACCCAAGCCTGTCATTCCCATTACTCCTCTGTGGAAGATTACTTACCTAATATTTTTCCCTTCCTCCTACAAAATTATCAACATTTCAGGAACCTTCTACAAAATGTCAGAAGAAAACTTTTCCAACAGGCTCTGAAGAAGCCCAACTGCAGCAATTTAAGACATAACTAACAGCGCTGCCTCCTGTCTCCTCCACAGGAGGCTACCAATCCCCAACAGCCGGCATCTCTGTCTCTTGAAATGTGCAATGCTAATTAGAGTAGGGTTGGGATGCACTGCCAGAATTTGCACTGAAGTGCCCCAGGCAGATGAGAACATTCAAATTCAACAATTCTGCTGCCCTACATTTGCACAGAGATGGCAACAAAAAGCTGCAGGGGAGGGAATTTGGAAACGTGTTAAACACTGCAGTCGTCTGCTAAGTGACCATAATTGAGGTCCTGGGCTCTTCAGGTTCCTGCCTCAAACCATAGGGTCTCTCACCTGTGCACAATCTGGAAGGAGTTCAGCAGTAATACAAACATTCTGCCAGGTACTTAGGGATGTGCTGTTCATCCACTGCGTGACCTACAGCAGGAGATGGAAGCCAAGCCAACAAGCTGCTGTCGGAAAACCTACAGTTGTCTTGCCACAACAAGGACGCTGCAGTCCAACAAAAGGAGGAAGCCAAAGCTGGTGCCTCCACAGAAAACACAAAGAAGCAGAAGTGCAGCAAATGTGCAGTTTGTAAAAGGACAGCGCACGTCAAAGAACTGAACTCAGCTTTGCTCCCAACGCCTCTTTGGCTGAGATTTGTCCATCCATCCCATGCCCACGTCCTGCATTAACACTTGCTAGCTTAAGGATTGTTTCAGGGGTGAGCAGGCCTGGCGTGAGCTGTGGGCTCTGAACAAAGCCATGCTCAGCTCTAAACAAAGCTGTGCTGCAGCCCAGTACGGAGCGCTCCCGACCTGCTGCACAGCACCCCGTGAGCACTTGGAGCTGGAAGGCCACGTTCTGTCTTACTGCTGCTCTTCTGGTAGCAGCCAGGGAAAGCCGCAGTGCTACGTAGCAGAGAAAACACCTGAACCTCATCATCGTTAGAAAGCATTCAGTTTAAATGTTTAAAAGCCTCTCTGTGATAACGTAATTTCTCTCTCTTTTGTTAATGTATGCTTTCACAGTCTAAGAAAGCGTTTCGGCTCCCAGACATTTCCTCCTCACTGCCCTCACTCTTCATCCTCTACGGCACGCGGTTTTCCTTCCAGGAAAGGCATAACAGCAACGTGCGACGAGCAGCGCGCCGGAGCAGCACAGGCCGGGGCTCACCGTGCGCTGCACGGCTCGGGGCGCGCGCCGAGGGCCGCCCGCAGGACGAGGCCCCGCAGCTCACCTCTGCCTGCAGGTGGCGCCGCCGCTCCGTCCTCCGCGCCCGCCGCGCCCGGCCGCAGCCCGTTGCTGAAGGTGTGTCCGTCCGCGGGCTGCAGCTGCCAGTTCAGCCCCAGGAGGTGCATCGCTGCCGGAGACACAAAGCGGAGCAGTGAGGCCGCTGCACGCGGACGGGGAGGGGTGGGGGGAGAGGGAGGGGTAGGTACAGCTGATTTCAATTAAACGGCTTTTTGGAAAACGCGACGGCGGCTCGGCCCGGGGGAACGGCAATGCGCTAAAAAAAAGAAAGGCAACAACAACAGAAATCAAAACACAAAAGCAACGCCCGATGACTCCCATAGATGTGTTGCGTTCCTTTTCCTATCGGCTACCAAGCAGTCCTAACCCAGGCAGGCGCGGGGAGCGCTCAGTGCCGCCGGCCGAGACGCTCTCGGAGACAGCGCAGCGCCCCACGCTTATATTGTGCGTGTTAATGTATTCCCCCATTGTAAAATTAGCTTTAGCTGTGCGTCTGCTAATGACGTGCAATTATTTCACGTTTATTACAACGCATTTAAATCAACACGCTTAATAGCTTCTGTCTTAATTTTGCGGGTTACGCTTCCCCGATAAAGACGGCTCCGCAAATCTCCAACCGTGCGCGAGGAGCTGCGCTGCCCGAGCCGCCCCCAGCAGTGCGGCCATCCCGGCCCGGCACTGCACCGCCCCCGCACCTACAGCGGAGGCCGCGCGGCCACGGCCGGCGCTGAGGATCCTGGAGTGGGAGAAGGGCTGCCGCAGCGCCTTCACAGCAGCGAGAGCTATAGGCACAGCAGCAGGGGCTAATTGAATAACTCCGGTGCATAATGCATGAGACTTGACAGGTCTGAATCACTCAGCTGCGGATTTATGTGCATCTTCACTTTGTATAAACAGAAGCTACCTGAATACATCTCCATACTTCCATCATATTATCCCCGTGGCATCCAACCGCTGCAGAGTAGAGGTGGAGGACTGAAAAGGCCACGGTGCTGTTTCTGTTCACTTTCTGTGTGCTCCATCCTGCTCGCTCGCTCACCTCCCCCACCAGAACTCAGTACTCTCAGTTATATGCTGCAGTGGTGTTTGAGGGGACGCACCGTCAGCTGGCAGAGAACACCAGCATTACAACGATCAGTGTTCCTTTCTGCAGTGTCAGACCCAGGAGAGGTAAGGTGCCACTCGCCGGCACTGTGCTGTGGACAGGAGTGGCAGTGGCAACTGCTCTGAGCTTCAGTGTCAGGGCAGAGCGGTTCCCACAGAGCTGCAGTTCGTAGTGCTGGAGCCCATCAGACACATCACCTCGGAGCACACAGATCCACATAGATATGACTGATCCCTACATATATTCTTAAAAATGAAGAAAGATAACCAAGTACGAACCCGAAATGATGCCTAGCTGAGCAACAAGTCAGAATTCATTTCTGTGGACTGTAAACAAATTCCTGGAAAGTTTACAAAAATGTTTCATTCAACTACAGCTTTTTTCACTTTGCCCAAACAAACATTTTAAGGGGCTTTTCAGCCTCATCTCAAGCAATTGATTTCCTTTTCAGCACGGCAAAGCTCACATAGCAGGCAGATCGCTGCCTGGCCCCGCTGAGGACAGACACTGCATGGCAGCACAGGGCCGGGCCCCAACCCGCTGCCACCAGGCGTCCTGCGGCCCTCCCCTAAGCAAAGGGCACTGCAGGTTCCCAGAATGAAAACCAGTGGTGGAGAATCAGACTTTGGTGTTTTATCCTCTATTCAAAGGCGCAATTACTTTTCCATTGCAGGTGTAACCATAAATGTAGGTCATTTGAGGAGAGGAAATTCTGTTGCTTCAAGTATGAGCCATTCTTTACAACAAAGAGATAAGGAAATCATAACTAATAGTCTGCCCAAGAGAATTATAGTTGCTAACTCATAATTACCAGGTAGATTTATACAAGGAATTAAAAAAGATATTAAGGGAAACCTTGATCCATCTGCTTCCAAGTTTGCCATGATTTCATTAGTGACTCCACCGCTCAGTGTTTTAATCACAAACACACGAGTAGGTGCAATTACAGCTCCTTCTTAATGGGGTGGGGGTTTGCACGTCTGCTGCAGCTCCCTGCAGAGCCAAAGATGAGGATCTTCTGCACAGCTCACACAGCCATTGCTTGATCCCCATCCTTCCAGTAAGGCAAGCGGACTCATAAATGTCAGGAGCGTTCATCTTCCACCAAGAACACAGCATGAAAAGTGTGTCACTGGGGCCTGCGGGGAGAGCTCTGTGTTTGTACTGCACATAGCAAGCCTGAATAGCAGCTAAACAGTGAGAACAAGGAGCTACCTATTCCCTCTTGCTTCAGCATGACACGAGATGGGGAATTTATATGATTAACCTTTTGTTCTGTTAATCAAAAAAAAAAAGCCTCCAGCAAAGCAATAAGCAGAAGCCCATTTAATTAGAAATGCTGGGATCCACTCAGAAGTTGAGTGCATGCGTATCAGAAAAAAATGTGGGCTTGAGAATTTTTGTCCCTTCTCAGCTTATTTCTACTGTGGGTTTTTATGTTTGCAGTTTCAGACTACAGCTAAACAACCCACGATGCCATGACTGACTCTTCCCACACTCTGGTTGGGTTCTGACCACACTTTCTCTCTCCTGTGGCTGTCTGTCCACCAGCCAGCCGAGCTGGGACACACAGCCAGACCCATATGCTGAGGCAGACCGGCACCTGGCACTGGGGGCTGCCTGGCACCCACAGCTGTGCTCTCGTGGATCAGCAAGGGGAGCACTGCTCTTCCACACCAGCCCGCGAACTCAGACACAGTTCCCAAGCTCCACATTTGGTTTACAGATTAACCCTTCAGAAGAAGTGCCGTTTTATATTATGCATATGATGCATTTATAAATTACAGTTCTGTACATTTTGGAGGTATTTAATTGCATCTGTTCGCTTTCCTCCTCAACATTTAAGCACATTCTCCATCTTCTGGATGTGAATTTCAAACATAAAGCTTGTCACAGTTTATCTGGCTCATTTAACACTAACAAGCAACTCAGGAGACTGAATTGTCCGTTTATATTCTCTAACAATGAGACTACAGCAACACATGAAATGAAACCATTGAAATGTAGGTAAAAAAGCAAAACACACCAAAAACAAAACAAATGCAAGAAACCAACCTTACCACAGCAACACATTTACACACAGTGAGCGCGCATAAAACTGGCAGCTAAAGCTGCGTGTCCATCAAGAACAAAAGCAGAGCTAGCTTAGCACTGAAGGTGGTAGAGCTGTCAAGTATCAATCTCAGACTTGCATACGGTAGAGGTTACCAGAGTGAATCACACCTTATTTTAAGAAACCCCCAAAGGCATACAGATTCCCAGACAAATGACAAAATTTCCATGTGAAACTTTCTCGAATGTTCTCTAAGATTCCTCTTTAGTTCCATCTCTCTTTGTGGCCATAGCCCCAGTTTTCACATCAGTCAGAGCTCAGTCTAACGGACAACATTTTCCAAGCTAGGAAAGCTCTGTGTCCTTCCTTGGTGCACATTCTTCTAAAATGGGAGACCTTTGCTCTTTTCATTCACTGGAGCACTATAACTGAGAGTCTGCCAACAAGACAGAAACAATTTTTGCACTTAGACCTTCCCACTACTGTACTCCTTAGAAGGAGGAATACGCAGATGAACGATCATCATGTTTCCCATTCCTACTGCATCTTCCCAGTTAAGCACCAGGAGATTTACATCACTTGCTATATCAGGAAATCCAGTATTCCCAAAACAACTCACTAAGATGGGAAGATAATAAACGTGCCCAGAACAATGAGTGTTTCCAAACATTAACTTTCCAAGTTGCCATGCCTACTAAACAACTATAATGCACTTCCCCTTATCTACTTTACCTTATGAACCTACCAAACTACAATCTTACTTCGTCAAGATGTATCTACTCATAATATTTTGTTAACTTCAGCAGAATGAAGAAAAAAACTTCCTTTTTTTCCTGTGAAAAAGAAATTGGTCTGCATCAAAAACAACACTAGAGAACTATCACCAAAAGCACATTTGCTTTATGCAAGTTATTCTATCAGAGGGGAGTGGACACACTAGAAAGAATCTCATTCCTGATCAGTTATGAGATGAACAATGAGACAACTCTTGTTATTCTGGTATACTTAATTAGTTTTGAGTGACAACAGTATGATTTCCAAATCAGGCCTAATGAATCACGGGCAAGATGAAACAAAAGGTTCCTAATAAATCTTAGCAGCATGCATTTTTATAGTTTATATGCTTAAAAAATTTCTGCACATGCATTTTTTACTATGATGTTATACATTAAAACACTGTACAGACTATACAAATTAGAAGTGGATGTGCAGATAGATTTTTGTAGAAATATTATAGATCATTAAAACAACACACTGCCCATATAGTCATATAAGGTGAAAGAAGCTTAGCATTTGATTCCTCTGTAAACGTACAGATGGATAACCTGAATGACTTGGCAAGAATAAACGTATCCCAAGACATTTAAAAAAATTAAGCCACTTTATTCCCTTGTGATCATGTACCCCTATTACAAAGGGAATTATGATGCATCACAGTTAGCAGCCTCTCCTGCAGAGGTGCCCTACACAGGAATGGCAGGAGTCTGAAGGTCAAAAATGAGGAATAGGGGAACTGCATGTGAAAACCTTACACAGTGCCTGGGAATGTTGTGCTTGGCTCTAACTGATGCTCTCTAGCTGGGGAGCAGGGATTATTGGGTGGGTATAATGACAAAGGTAAGGAGCCTTCCCTAGCTCTTCACGATTCATGTTAACACACACACAACCAGATCTTGCTAAATGAAGTTTCAACTGAGAGCCATATTTTGCTAACATGTCTTCTAATTATTATAAACTGAACATGGAGAACAGCTAGCCTTCATCAGATGTGCAGTTCTGCAACTGTCCATGTATGCAGTATGTCTGCATTGTAGACACTCAGTAAAAGTCTTTTCCCACAAAGTAGGGATTTGGCAACACATGCCTGAAAAAATCTTCAATAAGTCTTGGTTGCTTTACAGGGGGTTGACAGGGTTGACACCTTTCCCCAGGTAATTTTGTTGGCCAGTCTTTGTCTGCATGTGCAGCAGAGGAGTACAAGCACTGTCAGTATGCAGCTACAATGGGCTGTATGGCTTCTTGTATTAAAAGGTGACAGCTGTCTGAAGGAAAGCTGCTGGACCTCAGGACATGGACTTGCCATTACACAAAGGCTCCTTTGTATTTTGTTACTGGCAGAATGGGACAGTGCCCACAGAAGGTTGTAAACTGTGGTTCCTCAGGTTTAACATATGCTAAAGTGCTTGGGAAATCATTACCACAGAACATGAGACTGCTATTAAATGGGAGCAGTTTTAAAATGAATTCCTGTGAATGAGTTATCATTTCTCTTTGCTCGATTACAGTAATGTTTTTCCTACATTTCAGGACTAGCTGCCAGAACTTTCAGTTCTTCCCTGTTCCTTGACATTCTTTTAAACTATCATAATGAGATAATTTATTCTCAGGAAACAGAATGGTTTTGATTCCATTGCAGTCTGCTAAAAAAAAAAAATAATCAAAAGCAAATATGTGATAGTTGCACGTGAATTACCATTGAAAGAAATGTGATTGAGGCCTACCCAAACTATGTTGATGCCACACTGGGTTCTCTTAGGCAAGCAGAGGAGAAATAAACACCATGCTGTGAGACACCCAGTATGGCTGGAACACAGATGCTGGAGTACTCTTAAGGATCTCTGAGAGCTCAGTAGATGTTATGTTCCCAAACCATCCTTTAAAGGCAAAACAAAGCCACATGGATTGCTGGGTGGACAAATGTCTTCTTTCTTACATTATCTACATGACATTTAAAATAGTATTTTAAAAAAAATTGAGGTAAGATAGGGTTCCAAATGAAAACCAGGCCAGGCAGAGTGGGGACAAGTGTGCTGCTGATACAGCATTACTCAAGGCACAGGCAGAGCAAGTGCATAAGGATGTAACGCAACTGAGTGAGCGCACCGTCAAGTGGCAGACAAAATTCAAGATTAAGATAAAACATACTGGAGAAGAGTAATCTTAGCTCCATGTATAAAGTAATGGTCTTTGAGTATAAAATAATGGTCTCTGACCTGACTGTTTTCAGACTGAGAAATTTTGGGATAAATGAAATTTTCAGAGGACTTTATCAATTCAGCATTCAAGTAAATCAAAAGAGAGGGTCAAACATTGGGAATGTATGGGAAAAGTGAACAAAGTAAGGAATGCTGCCATGACACCTGCCTGCTTCTCAGAGACAACCCAAAACCAGAGGTTGGAACATCAGTGGGGAAAAGCACATATCTTCTCTGCTTCTTCATACAAGACATCCACTTTTGGATGCTGGCAATAAGTTATGTGGTTATTTGACTTTTATCTGACCCAGCACAGCTCTTCCTACATGTATACATCACTCCTTGGTGTATCTATGTGTCCCCAAGTTCCTTGACATGTTTGATGTATTCTTATCCCCTACGCTGCACCACGGCACATCCTCTACCCATCCACCAGCCCAGACACACTAAGTGATGTTTAGATCAACACATCACAGGCAAACCTTTGAATTTTTATGCCACAAAGCATTTCCTAGAAGCAGTGTGATTTTTAGGTACCCTAGGGCATAAGCTTCAGTACATCTAAATGAGCTGGGAATGCAGCGTATGAAATGGCAAACAAAGCTTGTTTTTCACTTTGCACGTCTCAACCTTGTGTAGTTATTCACCAGCACAACAGTAAATAGCCTGTTTAATTAAGTGCAATGGAAAGCTATGATTATGAGAGAAGTATTTTTTTTAAATATCTTGCTAGAGATTTCAAAAGCACAAGAGATGAGCCTTCAGCTGTTAAATTTTATACAAGACATCTAAGATCAGGTTAAAAAAGTCTCTAGACTGCCAGCTCTACTACTAACGACGCTACAGATCTCATGTAAAATATTTAGATGTACTGACTGCCTCCTCTACTTGTGAGCATTCAGTTGTTTGCAAGAAAGGTTAAAATACTGTTTCAAACATAGACCACTTGATCTAGATTTCGTATTATTGTTGAATTTATACAAAAAGCATGGCTTATTGACCATGACCACCAAGTTCAACAACAAATGGACAGTCCACTTGCAAAGCCATGAATTCTCAGTAAATCACCCTAATCATCACTATGCTATTTGGTATGCAATACACGTTCTTAATAATTTTGAATTAAAATTACATTTGGGAATTCCATTTAAAGCACTACCAAAATGCACAACTTCAGAAGCCACAGCTCTCACTATTTGCAACAAAACAATTGGCATTTCTGGATTATGGCTAGAGAGCCCAACAAAGAACCATTTTTCTGTCTTATTTATCCCATATAATGTTGAACATGAAATCTTACTTCTTAGTATTGGTTTTCTTTTTTTTTAATTTACAGCTTTAAGAAGGAGAATGTCACTAACTACACTGCTGCTTATTTCTTTATCTTTTTACATTTTTTTTTAATTTCTCCATCTGTTGAATTAAATTGATATTGTTGTTCATTTACATTTCTGTTTTCTGTACTTAACTGTGTCTGACCTCTTCAATAGTTTTACTTAAATACCGATTATAATCTTAAATTTCTTCTGGCTTTCCAAAGAGAAGTACAATCTGTCTTTTTGGATTACTAGGAATATCTTGAGGAATTTACCCAGCAGGCTTATGAAACGACACAGGTAACACATACCAGGCTGCACGTTCTACTTGCCTTTCTGCAGCTGCTGACAGAATACAATTCTATCTTCCCCTACACAACTTATAAATGTTATCACACTAAAACTTGAGTTTTGATGGAATATAAGCAGAAGGAAACTGAGGCAGACTCTGATTTCTACCGCTGCAGTGCCAGTGCTTGCTGAGTATAAGAGCAGCACAGTGCTCCCCTTCATGGCAGAAATGTCAGGCATGCTCTGTTTGCTCACCAGGGTGACACAGGGATACGGTGCCTTTCTGAAAACACAATGGAAAGTTGACTTCAACAATCATACCCATAGGAAAGCATTCCTCAGGCGTAATTTCATCCTCAGCATGTAAACTCTTCTAGATAATAAATTGTTTAGGACAGGGCTCCTGCTTTATGAAGCATTTCTAACCCCAGAAGCACTCTATAGAAATACCATAAAAAAAAAAATCTATGAATGGGTGTATTGTTATAATAGGCCAAACTTCTGCTGAGATTTACTAATTGCTTTCATTTAAATAAATGTTATTGAAGATGAAACAAGAAACGGAAGGAGGGCTGTAAGATTTTTGATTGTCACTGTGTTCATAAGGAAGAAATGGGGGGACACAAACCCCCCCCCTTTTTTTTTTAATTTAAATTGTTCACACACTCCCTCCCAGCTAACTGATTTCTTTCCTCATGTACGTCAGTAAATTGAAAGGAATGAATTTTCAAAGCACAGCATGAAAGATATGCCCACAAATCCCATTAGTGGTAATGTGATTTGTCTGCTTATCTGCCATGCAATGCTTTGAAAGTTCATTCCTCTATATCCAACTTCAGCCTTTCTACTTCCAAAATACTTGAAAAGCTTACACACACACACTTGCTGTACTTTTGGGGGTGGCAGTGGGGAGCAGGTGGGTACGGCTCCCCGTTCTCAATTCCAAGGATAACGACAGAGCCTCTGACTGCAGGAACAGCAGTGCTACCTTGGATTGCTCTCAGTTCCCCAGGCACTGTTCTGGCTGGGACTGACAAAGAACTCTTATTTTATACTTCTTAACTTTTCTCTTTTTGGTCCTGAAAACTGAAATGTTTTGATATTGTGCCACTTTCTGAGAGACTTCTTTTTTTTGTCGCAAGAAGGATAACGGCATTGCATGCTACCTTCACAATCTGGAATCTCACAACAAAGACCTTAAAGGGAGGCAGAATGCAGTGCACTATTCATTTATTCTCATGACAGCCCTTAGATTGTAGAGAGCATAGAAAACTGGCACAAGATTAATCAGTTCCTGAGAATGTATAAAATGAACTTGCTCCTTATGGCCATTTTAAGAACCAAGGCTGCAGCCTTTTTGGTCTTGCACCTAGGTGCTTGTAATTAATGAGAAAAGTGTTTATATTTGTATTAATTAACACAGTATCTTTCAGTCTGAAAGGTCCCACATCGCACTGCAGAATATCCTCGCCACCAGCACTGCCCAGACACCGCCACTTCTGAAAAAGCCTTACAACAGCAGAAAGGGACACTCCTGACAAAAACACAATAGAAACCCTAATTTCTTAGAGCGACTGTGAGCATTTAATGTTAACACAAAGCAAATGGAATTCAGTTTTAAATTCACACCTAAAAGGCACCATTAGGACGAATGAAGTACTCTATTCTTCTCCAGAAGGAAGAACCTAGCTGAGATCTGAAGCTGCAGTTTCAAGGGATGCAGACATAAACACACTCTCTTACAGCACTGACACACAGGCTTACAGGAATTATACCATACATCTGGAGTCACAACTTGACTTCTAATACTGACTGTAGTTCTAAGGGCAAACACTTACTGGACTGTGTTTGTCTTTCGAAACTGCACCTGCCCTATCTCTACAGATGTGCTGAACGAGGCTCTGCTCGTCTCACTCTTCCAAAGCACTCAGACCTTGAACCAACCTCTGATTGTTATCCATATTGATTGAAACAATACTTTTCACCCTTATTGTTCTTTAGCATACGATACCTGAAATTGAACTATGTAATTATGAATGGCCAGATTTCCATCCCCAGTGCAAGAAAGAATTTCTCCAGACACACTATATTCTTCCCTTAACAGAAATTACAGATAGGTCTAACTGAATCACATCAATGTAAAACATTGGATGAGAGAGAAAACGTAAGGCGTTACTACAAAGAGAAAATAAATGGGGAAAAAAAAGGATGAAAAACAAACATGATTTCTTTTCCTCTAAGCTTCTCGTTCATATTCAATACTACGCACTGTTTATGCTTCCCTCATGATATGCTTCAAAAGGTATATTATAAACATAGCCTAAATTGCATCTCGGTATTAAGATACAATTACAGATTATATTTAGCATTGAGGCAGAATTACATATGATACATGCCTTGCAAAGCTGACGTTTGTAATGTATTTGGAATTAAAAATTCTACTGATCCAGAATAGAAACATACACAAAAAATACATATATAGGTTTGATTTAACAGATTTCTTATACAAAGAAACAGTCAGGCCTTCTAACTACTATTCCTGGCTTTTAATAGTACCTTTGTAAAAAGAAGTAATTGTAAAACTGGATTTCAGTTATTTTTGAGAAAGCATTTTATCTGTGCTCCTTACATGACTTCCACTTACCATTTCTCATAATGGTCTTACTGTAAGTGAGATTGTAACGCCTAAGATTATAAGCCCTCTCCTACAAGGATAGGCTGAGCTGGGGCTGTGCAGGGAGAGCTGAGAGTGGCCTTCAGTATCTAAAAGAAGAGAGGGGACAGACTCTTCAGCTGGGTCTGCTGTGACAGGACAAAGGGAAATGGTTTCAAACTAAGAAAGAGAGATTTAGGTTGGCTATAAGGAAAAAGTCTTTTACAGCGAGGGTGATGAGGCACTGGCACAGGCTGCCCATAGAGGTGGTGGGTGCTCCGACCCTGCAGACAGCCAAGGCCAGGCTGGATGGGGCTCTGAGCACCCGATGGAGCTGTGGACGTCCATGATCACTGCAGGGAGCGGGACTAGATGACTTTTAAAGGTCCCTTCCAACTATAAGGACTCTGTGACTCTATTGTATTTTCAATCTTATGCACGCTTCACTCTTGGCAGATTTCCAAGTTTGAGGTTTTCTTTCTTATCCTCCACAGTAACCAACAGAGCAGAGACTGAAGGCTTTGCCTTCCTGCATCCATGCCTTCTCATTGTCCTGCCTGGAATTCCACAGCAGGCGAGAAAGTGCGAGCTGCAAGTGAGGAAATGGCTGCAGGAAAATCACACCAAGGAGGAAGTACATGAAGGAAAAAAGAAATCAATGGCAGGTTTATTCATACCAGGAATTACGTTTTAGATCACAGCCTTATCTTTAAACTGCAGAGCTGCAAGTTTTCAAAATGCAGCAATAGACATTTTACAACAAATTTGTGTGTTTGAATATAGGATTAGCAGATAGATCACCAAAACATCCTGTTATACAATGTCATTGGCCTATATAGCAACGAAGAGAAGCTTGCGTACCCATTTCAAATCCTGAGAAACAAACCTGATAGCACAACAGAGAACCTCAGTCCATTTAGGCACTGTGCATAATGGCAGATAATTAAATATAATTTAGATAGCTAAATCCTGCTTCAACTAGGGAACACCATCATAATATACACTTAATTAAGTAATAGTAATTTTTATTATTTTCTTTATCTATTATACCTTAAATCTATTATACCTTTTATCAAGAGTTTTTATGGCTGGCTCAATTTGATTTTCTTCCTGATAAAACAAAATTTACAGCGGAGATAATAGAGATCTGTTACAGATGGAGCTGCTGTCCACAACAGAAAAAATGAGGGCAAATTATTGTATAGGGCATCTGATGCATGATCATTTTAATGAAGCCTTCCATCTCGCATACAGAATGGCAAAGCAGCCAATTCCATAGTCTGAGGTCAGCAATGCACAGCGCTCATCAACAGTCGGTTTGGAGCTGTTGGAAATCAAGGCCCATTGTAATCAAGGTCAAAACTGCCACTGACTTCAGTGGAGAGAGCTTCACTTCAGAGCTCTTCTGTTTAAGTATTGGAGGCTGTGAATATCATAACAATGCCTGAAAAAAAAAAAAAAAAAAAAGGCATTTTCTATAGGCCAAAGCAATGAAGCCCACAGAAAAAACCTTTACCTTCCGAAGTCAACAGTTTAAACTGCATTAGCATATACATCACTGTTTACAATTAATGAATCTGAGAATAAAATATGAGCTAGTTTACATACCCACAAATACCTCTGACTCCAATGATAAACTCAATTCCATATACTTTATACAGTAGAACCAAATTACATTAAATGGGTAATAAAATCAATTGTAACGTATGTGGCAATATTACTTAATAATACCAATAAAGTAAACAGGAGTTGCCCCTCAAAGATAAGACCACTTAAGCTACAAGGGGCAAAAAGCAACAGACACCATCAGGAACTGCACGTTAATGTTTAGCAGCTAGCACTCCAGTTCTGCTTCTCTGGACAGCCAGCAACCAAACCAGCCTTATGTATCTTTTTTCCTTTGACCGAAGGAGTAAACACTACATGTTGAAAACAAAAACAACAACAAACGATCACACTACAGTCGAAACCCAACTAGCATTTCAGCCTTGCTCTTCACTGTTACATTTATTTTCCTTTTATTCTGCTTCCGAGTATTTGCTCTATCTCAGAGCAGGTATCAAAGCTGCTTCTCGATAACTTAAAAGAAAAGCAGTGAGGAACTCCACTGTGTCAGTGTGCCCGACAGGTTAGTGCAGCATATTTACTTCGTTTCACAACATTACTAATTACCCAGAAAGTGCTACAGCTGAGATTTTTCCCTATTAGTTTCAATTTGAGGAAGATGCATTTGATTTTATGGTCTAATGGAGAAAATCTGCTTCTGCCTACTGGCCGTGGCTATCCATACTAATCAGTGAGAACTAAAACATACACAAACTTAATTTTGTTTGGATACAAACAGAGTAGAATCAGGACACTACCAAACCTACCCATACATCTTCACAAAGCTCACCTTCGAGGACAGTTTTAGGGAAATCTGATAACTTACAGAATTATTTCACCGATTTTCCATTTAAATGTGATTTTGACATGTTTGCATTGTCTGAACAATAAACAGTGGTACAATACGTGCATCATGCAGATGGAACTCAGGATTTCTATGGGTTGATAACACTGTTCCAGCAATCTGCTCACATCCCACCTCGTTGCAGATTTTACATAAACTGCCTCTCTCAGTTCATTCTTGAGAAATGTTTTAACGTTTACACTCAACTCCTCAGAGGTAAACTTCCAGTTGGCACACAGGGATTAACGAATCTCCCTCCTTGCACTGTGTTACGGAATGTTATGCAAAAGCAGTTCTCTTCCCACAGGGCCCCAGGCCGCCGGGTAGAAGGGCCTCTGGAGCACTGTGCTGTGAGTGCTCGGCTAACAGAAAGCACCGGGAAAAAAGGGCTTTCACACTGTGCTTTCTAAGCTGCAGCATTACCCACTGCAGTAAGTAACGAAGCTGAAACGATCGGATATTGTTCTGAACAGTATAACTGACTGCACAAGGGCCGCCGAGGTCTGAGGGAAGGATGCATTGTGTTCCGCTGTATATCTCTGAGTCAGACCTACGAGGTTCTTTGAACCTTTACTAAACCAGCCTCGTATTTCAAATATTTTCAGAACTTATCCTCCCCACTTCAGCGCTGCAGACACAACACAGCCGCCCGCTCCCTGCCAGGCAGCCATGGGAGGGACTGGAGGAGCCGTGGCTGAGCACTCTCACTGCAAACAGAGGATGCTGCAATTATTGTCCTGAGAGGCTAGAAAGGAAACAAGGCTCTGTGCTGACAGCTTAGCTCGGTGTGAACTCTCATTTTTCACATGGAGCTAATTAAAAACTGAAATTAGTTAAATATGGAAATGACACTTGCAAGCACTTAAGCCGAATTCTGGCAAAATCCCTCTGGAGCGCCGCGCCGCTACCTGCTGCTTCACAACTCCCCAGCTGAATTTCACAGTTAAAAGGCTGAGCAAAGGGAAAGTTATTACAGAGATTTCCAATTCAAAATGTGTCTGTAAAATTCTAAATTAAATTTCATGGTAGCCCTTTCAGTAACGAGGGACACGCTGTGCAGCCCAATGATATGGTGCTCAAATAACGGCCCTGCATGTGTTCTGCCATTAGCTCACCTTTAGGCGCATGGTGCTGCCAGAGCTGTGACGCTCGCAGGGATACCCGTGCTCCAACGCTGCGGAGATAAGGCGTGCACTGCTGCAGAATGAGTTGCCTGGGAAGCATGGGTGCACAGTACACAAAGGAATTGTTTTCTGAATTTAATGGCAGAAACCTCAGAAAATCAAATATTTTATGCCTCACAATTTTAATTTGGTTTGGTTTTTTTTTTGAGTGCTGAACAGATAGACAGAGAAGGGTCTCTAACGCAGTAGATTATACTGCTTATATAGATCAATGCTTTACAGGCAACGTAATAATAAAAACCATTTCTGCATATGTAAATGGGCATAAAGAACCAGGGGACTGGATATGCATAAAAGGTATGATGACTGACATTAGCTTTTTGACTAAAGCACCATGTGAATTCCATTTCAGCGCACGTGACTTGCCTCGCATGCATAAAAGCAAGGGTATTTGCCCAAGGGCAAGTATGATTTCTGAATGCAATTTAACAAAACCCACCCACAGAGCAGATCATTTTGGATTCACACCAAGGCACTCAGGATAGCCAGTCACTTTCAGAACAACTGGAGAGTTTTGATTTTATTGTTTTTCCTACATCCCATCCCTTTACCCTTGAGGCAATCCCCTCCCACTGGCCTGCAGCCACTATTGCACCAACAAATTTCTGTCTAGGAAAGCCAGCAAAAGATGCCACGTCGCACGAAAGCCACTGTTACTCCCAAGTCTGCTGGCAGGGGGTACTGCTGCACTCAGCCTGCCAAAAGCTCTTCCCTGGCAGCTATCTGTATAATCTGTATATCGCACCCAGGCTTTGCTAGTCCAGGGCCTTGAAACCATCTCAGCTTACCCAGCTGGAGGGGATCTGCTGCAGCTGCACCATCAGACTCTCTTATTTTATTGAATTTTGAATATGCAGTTTCAAAGCAATTCAAATGAATTTGCCCAAGGCCTCAGATCAGTAAAGCTACTGATACCATCTGCAGCGGGCTTCCTAAATTTGACACACTTAAGAACAGGTGACAGAATAGGAGCTTTCACTGTAAGGACTGACACTTATGAAACGCCTGCTGAACAAATTTGGTCATACCCCATTTTGGCAAGGAGGGAACTGTGTGGCTTTCAGCCCATTTCTCACAACAGCACTGGTAAGAATGGGAAGCTCCATTTTAAATTATTTTTAATCACGTTTATTTTTCCAAGTTAAAAGGAAGCACTGATTTGATCCTTGAGCTTCCTCTATTTTACAGCATCTATATGAGAGGAGATAAGGAACAGCAGATGACAAACTTGAGCTCTTATGAAGCACAACTAGTGAGAAATGCAGAACCCAACACCTCGCAGGCTGAGGCCACCTTCACGTCTGTGAAATGCTGATGAGCTTACTGAAACACAGGTTGCCCCACAGGAGAAAATCTGAAGGTATGATTATAACATCCTCTCATTCAAGCGGTATTTTAAATAACAGCCATTACATAATTATAATCAATATCCTTAACGTTCCAGAAGACGTTCAAATATACGCATATACAACGTGGGAAAGGGACTCAAAGCCTAAGAGCAAGACTGCAGCACAGTGCGACTACGTTTTGACCAAGATCCCTGCTTTAGAAATTGGCATTTATGAAATAGCAGAACTGGAAATACTCAGAAAAAGAAGAATCCAAAAAAGAAGCTACCTTAATGCTCAGGGACACATATAGCTACTTAGTTTCCTATGGACTCTGCACTGCCAATGTAACTCCCATCTGCCAGCTAGGAAACCACTCATGTTCCCCCATTCATTATGCCATGTAATTCTTTCTCCAGCAAGCAGAGGTAGAGAACATTACTTATCTAGCAGCTGTCCACGCCCACAGCCCAATTAGGATGTGCCTGAATGACAGGTACAAGCTCTGTAACCACTGGGACATCTACCTGGCTGGCTGTCAGACCTGGAGCCAGTCACAGCCAGGGGAAGCAGAGCACAGAGCCACCATCCTCGGCACCACGCGCACTGTGGTCCCAGCCTGGTGCCTGCACGGGCTCTGTGCTGAGAAGGGAGCGCGGCACTTCGGCTTCTGTTGTTCGAGTGCGCTGTGTCTGTCCACAGCCCTGCCCAGGGCGATGATGTAGCACATAAACAGAAGGTTTTAACAGCACCCCTATTAGCTGTAGGAGTGACCAGCACATTTGAGGATTGATACTCTTCATGAGAGAAATGATTTTAGTCATTTCTTCCCCCCTCATCCTACCTGAATGCACTTACAGGACAATACAGTTGGTGAGGGGAGCTCGAGGCTGAAAACAGGAATCTAGAGGAGAGCATCGTCAGGTACAGTCACACAGCTTGCTCTATCTGTTCAGATGTCATAAAGCCAATGGTTTATGCCTTTTAAAAGATCCCTAAAGAACTTAACAGAAAGAACAGCATGTACTTCAATCAGCTTGTGAATATATGGAACTTCTATGCTCCACATTAGCAGTGAACACTCACCCTCCAAAGTGCTTTATGCTATACTCAGCATATACCATAACTGTGGGTAAGCACCCCTGGGACAGACTGCAACACATGCTTACACGGAGACATCCATGCAGACAGCTGCTTTTGTCACTAATACTTCTGGGAAATAATTTACTCGGGAAGAAACGAATAGTAGCTTCAAGGTGAGAAATTAAGACTGAAGATTTTCATCTTCAAGCACTTAATGGTATGTAATCATTCTCTTGTTCTTTGCCCTTCATTTCCACTCAGGAAAAAAATGCAATGAAGTTTAAAAGCTTGAATCAAAGGAAAAAGTCTAAGCATGCATCTTCCTTTTGAGGAGGGAGAAGAGAGAAGGAGCAATGAGGACTGACAGAAATACATTAGTATTTCCATAACCAACAGACCATACGTGCTATATGTGGTGTGAGCCTGGGAATGGTGTGAACCAAGCAGACATGCTATTGAACCATCCTTGCCTTGCAGGAACTATTTCGTGTTCATGCAGAACACACAACGAAGCAGTGTCATCCTGGTGACATATAAGAGCCTCCATATGCAGAAAGCAATGAAGCAAACATTATTCCCCAAACCAGGGCCTATAAAAGGCTCCTGGTTACAGGAGGCTGCTGAGCCAGGTACCCCCAGAGAGTTCACAAGCTGGCTCTTCAAGCCAAAGGCAAGAACAAGACTCCTAGGATCATTCCGTGTCAGTCTGAACTGCTACCTCATACTGAATTTCTTTGTAAACAGAGCTTAAAGTCAGCCCATTAGGGGCAGAAAAAGTCACTTTCTGACTTCGCCAAACACAGTATCCTCAGTGGGAGCTACACAGTTTTTGCTCTGTTATCTGATTCTGCCCTTCTCGATAGTCTAAGCCATTAAACAAATTCTTTGAATTGGAAAACTTTGGTCAAGGTCATTTGCAAATGCAAACCTTGAGTTCAATTATGTTTTACCAGTGGATGACACAATTACAAGTAAAAGAAGTTTTTATAACTCAACATTCTTTTCCCCTTGGTTATCAATTTTTAAATACAGGGTAAGAAAAAAGTGCGCTTTTGAGAAAATTCTGAGCACATAAATGTTTTAGATCAGTTCTATTCCACAGAGCAAAGAAAGGTTTCTTTGAATCCTGTGATTTGATGTTATTGGTCTTCTGATTTTTTCTTAAGGTACGCCAAATGCCAAACAAAAAAACTACACAGATTTCATTTACAGACAGAGTCAAATTCATCCCATAGGTGTAAGCCAATTATTTTCAATGTAGATGTATCAGTGTGAGAAAGGAATAATGCAATCACGAATCAGGTTCATGCTGCTCTTCATGACAATTCTGCTTCAGCAAATCCTTGGATATAACATAGTGAACCACAGATCATAATAGTATTTTATAGAATACATTCAACAATATACATTAAGTAAACTTACCTTCCTGTCTGTATCTTACAGCTTAGCAGCTCTTAAAGTATCAGACAATAGGGAAAAAACCTAAAAAAAATCTTACCTACAAAGGGATGTTTTCATTTTTAGAATAGCTGCCCCAGCACTGATAGCCATGATTATGAGAATAAATTTTGTGCTACAGGGTCATGCTGAATACATTTCACCTGCATAACTCAGACCGTATTTCTTAATTAGCGGTACAATTTCCTAAAATATTCACTAGATCTGTCATGTAAATGCAATGGCAAGGATGTTAAGGCTTCATTACAGACATATCAATTACAAGAGTCATCCTGAATAACACAAGCATTCCACATCCCATTTTCCCATATTAAAAGGTTTCAGTAACAGCACCTGATCTCAACTGGAGGAAAAAATGTGCCTGATGGCACTACAGCCTTGGACTTGACATCCTTCACAGTACCAGTTTCATAATACGTGATAAACTATGGTCAACAAAGTCTGTGTATCTATTATATCTTAATATGAATCTATTCCATGAAAGCCAAGAACATTACAATCTAACAGGAGTTCAATAACTCCATGCAGAGCAGAGAAATGAAGTTTAATCCCTCCAGGAAAATTGCAACAAGACTAACTGTATGAAAGCTTCAGGAGCTTGTCCACATCAGCTTTAGTCATATCCAAGTGAGATGGCAGTAAAACCTTAGTATTTGCAAAGAAAACACTAATATGATCTCTTCGGTTTTCCCCTTGAAGAACCAAGAAGTAACTTCTATTCTCTGTGTACGAAGGATAAAACAACTGTCAGCTCAGTGAAATGAGGGACAATTCAACCAAGAAGAGCTTGTCTGGTAATGAGAACAAAGGAGGAAACCAGGGGTTAAAGCACACAGTCTTTACTGAAGACTGTTCCCTCTGTAGCTCTTCATCAGCTTCTGCATAATTTAATTTAAACCTTTCAACCCTGAGCTTGGGGTTTTTAAACCAAAAATCATCCAGGAAAGCCTGGGTCTTCACTCAATTATAAACGGGGCCAGAGTCTCCCTACTGGACTCTCTGAGGCTGTTTATCAGCTATGAGCAAACCAAACATCCTGGAACTGGGAGCACAAGCCAATGGGTTTCCTTCCCAGCACCAGGGTGGCACCAGCTGCACTGCTGGCTGCCCTCATGCTCCTCACAGCAGCCTCATGAGATCTGCCAAAAGATGTGGAGCTGCTGAAAAGAGAAGGACAGGATGGGAGGGAGGAAGGCTCTGTCTCTGCACACGTGGTCTGCTGCAGGCATGCACAGAAATGCTGCAGACTGAAGCTGTACTGCATTTTTTAGTAGCACAGTGCTATGCATACTGCCACTGGCGCACCACAATACAGGTGCTGGAAGAGCCATTGTGGAAGTTGTAAAAGAAGATGCACCCAGCCATGTTTCAAGTCATACACCCCAACAAGAAAACCTGTATATTTCTATAATAATTCTGCAGATAAAAAGTAGAAAAGCTATAAAAAAAAAAAAAGAACAAAATTTTAAGAACTAAAACTTTAATGATCAAGAAAAAAATACCTCGTTTTATGTATCCGTCCCATGGCAACAGAAGTGACATCACACAGCTCTGCAACGTAACTCCTAATTAATCTGCATCAGGAATCA
>PPHD01005049.1:0-26684 GCA_002909625.1 Bambusicola thoracicus | reverse complement strand
AGAACCTTCTCTGCACCCACAGAAAATGGGTTGTGAAACAATGTGTTTTGCCAATCACCTTATTTTTTTGATGTCATGATGGTTTTGCTGCTACCTGAGGTATCAACACAGATCTTCCTTCTGTGCTCACAAACATTATATCTTCCACCAATGGCACCACATGTATCTGCTGCCCACATTTCCTAAACAGAGGCCCAGCATCTGGGAATGAACTAGTTCCAGATGAGCTGGTAATGGTAGATTGTAGCAGCTGCCATCACCGCTTGGTTTTGCATCTGTTCAGCTCTAAAATTTATGGCTGTCATGGTCATAGCAGAGGTTACATAGAGCTCTGAGAAAGAGTCAAGGAACCTGCTGGGGATCTAGACACTGTGGTCTTGAACACATGGAATTCTGGTTTACATTTGAAAAACGCTCTGCAGTATCTTTAGTAGATCTTTTGTTTGAGCTGCAGCACCAAGCTGCAGCGAAGACCAAAAAATAAAAATCCTCTTATATAATCTTACAGAAGTGAAAGTGATTCTTTCACTCTGAATGTCTTTCTTTACTTGGCTTAATTCTCCTTGATATGTTCTGCACTTCTTACTGTTCTAATGATAAATAAGGTTTGAGAGTCTATTTACCTGAGTCTCATTAGAGATCTTAATATGTTTCCTCCCATAAAAGAATTTGAGAAACAAAACAGTAATAGTTGTACCCTATCAACTTTATTCCCAATGCTGTTTTCTCTGTTTTTGGAATATTGTCATGGTTACATCTGCTGCTATTTCTGACCCTTATAGCCAGTTCCACACGTTACTCAAACTCAATGAGACAACTTTCTTAGCTACTGCTTGTATGCTGTGACTTTTCTGATTCCTGCCCTCTTTTTGAATTATGAGGTATTCATGTTCCTCTATGACTGAGCATCTTTTACCTCTAAAATATGCTCCTAGCATCTTTCTCTTTAAAAAACTTAATTTCTTCTATAAAGAAAGATTTTCCTGCTCACGAGTGCAATGAAAAGTTATAAAATAAAATCCTACTTAACTGTTGAGAGAGTGAAAAAAGATGTACCAAAATATTTCTGGAGGATAAAAATGTGGGAGATATGTGTGTGTGAAATAGAAATGGCTCCTATTTTCCTGGTGTTTTGACTTAATAGTCACATTTAAACATAAGGGATGGGAAGATAGGCTTTGCAATGATCATTATGCCCAGCCCACTCAAATGTCAAAAACTTGAGAGGTAGATTAAATTTGCATATTACATGCCTAACGTTTTATTTATTGGACACTCATACAAGTTGCTGAGATCTGATTAGTTATCATCATTAAAACTAGCATTTTCTTTCAGGAAAAAAATTGAAGTTTCTTGCATGAAAAGCTTAATACAAATTGTTATCTTCCTATATAATAGATACACAAAGCATTTTTATTTTCTTGGTACATTTTTTTCTGTACCCTGGCACTGTTCATTACAGGCCATAAGCTCTGTACCAGGCCTGCTGGGTCTGGACTTTTCTTAACCTGCCCACAGCTTTGTTTTAACTGGTTAAGCTGCCACAGCGATTTCTCTAATTGACCAGATCTCTATGGCTAATCTGTATGACTTTTGTTTATCTTTATATGGTATAACCATAGTTTCATAGACAAAAGTTACAAGTGGTGACTCCATGAAGAATAAGGAATTTACATGGTGATGTGGTGCAGAGAAAGCTGAGGCCTTGATTACTGAAGACATGGGATACAGCATAGAGGAGTATAGGCATGAGATAAGGGATAAGGCACAGGCTGGGACTGGAGAGCCCATAGCTACAAACATGTCACTGATAGCCTGTTTAAGAACTGTAGACGTAGAGCTAGACAAATGTGGTTTAGAGGTTAAAAAGATCATGAATTGGTACCTTATGTGGTACTATTGAATTAGACACTTTAGGTAGTAAGCCTGGATGTAATGTGGAGCTGCAAACAGTAAAGAAAGAGAACAGATGTAAAAGCATGTTAACAAACAGAAAAAAAAAAAAAATGATCCCAAGTAGATAATTTGGGTGAGAAACAAGCAACTACCAACATGACCATCA
Source organism: Bambusicola thoracicus (assembly GCA_002909625.1). Taxonomy (NCBI): domain Eukaryota; kingdom Metazoa; phylum Chordata; class Aves; order Galliformes; family Phasianidae; genus Bambusicola; species Bambusicola thoracicus. The sequence continues at coordinate 24,622 of PPHD01005049.1, read as the reverse complement.
CATTCCTCCCAGCCAGGGATGCTAGTGGCACCATCTCACTACTGCAATCACTATGACACCACCAACCTCAGGACCTAATTGAAGAGGGAAAAGCTGACACTAACATCAGGAAAAAGCATAGAAATTACACATAGTATATAGAATGACTTAATCATTATAACTAAAACTACTGCAAAAAATTATTTCTGTACAAAATTACATCTGGAGTGACGATGACTCTTGGATTAACCTACTGTGATTTGTGTGTAAGGTGTGCTTCTTTGTCCACATTACAAGAACACAATAGAATCGTGATTCCTATGGAGTTTGAATACTTTGCTAGCACTGGAGAAAACATTCCTTCACACCACAGCTTCAAGGGATCTTTGATGGAAGTAAGAATACCTGAGATAAACTTAGATCCTTTCTTCCATGTCAGGGTGTGAAAGGTTTCCAAAATGTTTCACCTTCAGAACTGCTCTATTTCTTAAGCAGGGAAACAGCTGTTATTCCCTGAACTAAGTGTCCTTCTTTGTGCTTGGTTTTGAATTCATCCCAAAGCCAAAGCACTGATGGATTCTTTGCATCTTTGCTGGGGATCAACTTTGTGTGCATAACCAAGCCAGGCTTCCAAGTTGTTTCCTCCTAGAGGAGTCTACTTTTGTTGCATCAAAAGCTCTCTGCAAGCTACATACGCATGCTATAAATCTCCACTGATACTTCAGTTTATCTTCAGAGCTCTACTTCTCTGAGCCAAAACTAATACAGACAACAGCCTTGTCAGGAACAGAAGAGTAAGGCTAAAGGAGCAAATCTTTCATCATGAAATCACAAAAGCAGCAATGGAAATGTAGAAATGAAACTTGGTTTCATAATAACTTCTTACTGTGCAAAGGTGGAATGGAATTCTGTACATACAGCTGTACACGTCGAAGGAGCCAGGTTTCATCAAGCAGGATCTGACAATTCCATGAAAACTGTTCCCTATCCATAATAACCACAGTCTTGAGCATGAGTATTCACCTTTTTTTTTTTTCCTGTTTGTGATTCTGTTGTTTGCACAAAATCACCAACAGAAAATTAGTTCACATCTCTTACTGCTGCAAATCTGAAAGGTGCAATAATGATCACTCTACTTTCTGATATATTGAAGCACGATCTGTGAATCTTTGTGTACATGATTTTCTTTTGAAAAGGGACTTAAAATATGAAGGGCTTAAGAAATAACATTTTTAGAAGGTTTTTTTTTTTTTTTTTAATATTTCATTGAACAACTTACAGTGAAAAATAAATACAGAATGTATCAGTTCTCCACTGCAATGTAGCATGGGTATCATATGCCATGGAATGGGCTCCATGCCTCTTCTCATGAAGTACTGGAAATAGAATGAAGTTTCACTTTTGCACCTACTGGTAGGGAAGAAAAGCTGCCATTTTCTCTGAACGAGATAGTTTATTCTTATGTACGAACAAGAGATTGAAATATAGTTCTAACAATGTTATAGGATTATAATCACCACTCTTTATGGGATAAAGATTTATGGACATTCTTTCTCCAAGAGAAAGGAAGAGACATAAATTCAGGAGCTACTCTAGAGGCCTACAGGTCATAATATTGCCATTGTATTTACCCTAAGTGCATATAACAGCAGAGGAGCTAAAAATTCTTATACAGAAGCCAGGATGTTTGTACACACAACAGAATTAAGGAGGTTCTGACCAGAACCACATCAATAGTACCAACCACCAAGGAAAGTCCACTGGAATTCCATAACAAAACCAACACAGTCCATTTTATCAAAATAAATGCATTCCAATGGGAAAATTCAGGCACACTTGTTGACAGATTTCCTACTCAGCTGACACAGAGACATTAGCTCAACACTTCCATTCTTAACGTATCACACATTTACCCTGTGATTAGGACTAAACTCCACATCCACCCATGCACAGTCTGTTTTATGGGTATGAGTGCAAACAGCGTCTTGCATGGTGTAAGTTGGTTTAAGTGGGAACACATCAGTTACTACTGGTTACCGTGCATTAGAAAACAAAGTGAAATCAACAGGATTGTTTAAGAAAATAATAATTTAATTTTCACTATTTGCTTACACTCAATTTGTGAATGAGTTAGTTTCATGATGAGTTAATTAAAGAACTATGTATCAAGCAAACTGTTTTCTGTTCATCCAGCCCTTACTTCAAGGCATGTTTTCTGATATAAATGACAGTTATGACAAATCTATGATCAAAAGAAGCAAGAATTGAAAATATACTCAGAAGAAACAATCGTAACTGTATTGTTTTTAATTTATTGTTGCCTGGCTCCCTAAGTATTTTGGAGTAACCTGATTCACTTGACCAAAGATAAGGGCTACCATATAGCTATTAAGTGCAATGAAATTTAATTTCCAGTAAGACATGGCTAGTGATTGTTTAGAAGTCCATCATGAGATGCCTAGTTTCCCATCATGCCTAGTCCTTACCAAACACAAGCAACAAAGCACATTTATGTGCCTATTTATTTCATAAAAATACACACATGCAGACTTGATGCAACTTTTCCTCACTGACATCGTTCAGTAAGAAGCACATTCACAGCAAGAAAACAGATTTGCTCCAAAGCAATTAGGTTCTAAGATTAGATGAAGTCTACTCACACAGGAGATACAGTCCAAAGGTTTCTCCAGGTTACAGAAACAAATTTGCATTCCACAGTACTGCACTGACATGCCTGAATAAGATAAGTCAACGACCTAATTGAATCAATTAGCAAGAGTGAGACCTGCAGAACATCTGAAGTTTACTTCAGCAGAAACTGTGCTGGGAAAACCTTTTAAAGTACTCACTTTGGAACAAGCAAATCTGAGGACAGGACGTGTCAGAGTGTGGAGGCCTGTTCCAGGAATTAGGATGAGATGTCTGTATTCTAACTCATATCTTAAACTTGATTGATAATCATCATGTTAAAAGAAAGAAAAAAAGCTGACATTGTGGATTACTAGAAAACTCATTTCATTTCTGTGCATCTGTGTCTACACTGTACAACTAACAAATGCACAGTTAGCAGAGTGGCACGTTTAAGATAGCATTTTACAGGTTTAGAGTTAGAAATATTATTGTGATGGAAAGAGACAATCATAAATTAATGAAATACTCACCCATGTCTGAAGAGAAAAATCCAAAAGGAGGGATCTCCAGGAAGAGATACTTCCCCGGTGGAAGTCAGCCCTCAAATGGGGTCTAGGAGAGGTGCAGCTAGGCTGCAGCCCTTCCGCTCACATGGCTGAATTGCCTTCACCTGTGCGCCCAGGCCTGACTCAGTGCTTGCCTCAGGTGATCAATCAGTGGTTCAGGCTGTGATTCAACAGTTCCCATACAGTAAGTATTGCTGTTCAGATTATTGACATTCCAAAATCCATATCCTCCAATACTACTGCTCTCCAAACATAAAAAGAATGCTAGTCAAAAGCCTTGGCTAACCTGTAAGTTGAGAGTACAACTTTGAGATAGACCAGAGGGTTCCTGTTGACAAGCATTACCTCTAATATCCTTGGTTACAAAGATGCTTCAGCCCACATTTTACACAAGTTTAACAGCAATAAATGCTTTCTTCATGTAAAATAAGTTCCTTCTCACTTTCTTTCACTAAAGCTATAAAAGAAACACCTAGTTCAGCCTTTAAGGAGAAATCTATAATCTTTTATTATTATTATTATTCCTGTGCCCTTTATAGGGCTATTCAAGAGCTGATTCTGGATGTTCAAACTGCATGATTGAAAGTTTGGTATTACTTAGCATTGATGCAGTGATAACCTTCATGTCAAACTTTTTACTGTTACCTTATTAAGACAGTGTACAAAGAAAGGAAGCACAAAATAAGAAGTTTGTTTTTCACAGAAAGACCTCTTTTTCTGTTCCATAATTACAAAAGCAGTTGTCATGTCCAGCAAAAAGATTTTCTCAAAGTTTGGAGGCTATGCTTAAGGTTTTTATTTCCTGACTTTAGCTACATAATCCACTCCAAAAGTAGAGCAGCAAGGCAAGATTCTTTTTTTCTCAGATGTCAATATAACTGCTTCTTGCTTTTCCCTTCTAGTAATATTTATCACAGTACTGTCAGGCACAAAACAGAAGATATCCTATACAGTGTAATATTATTAGCTCAGTATTTCTTAAATGCCCTGGCTAAGTAAAACAAGTAGAATTATAGTAGTTCCCTAATTAGGATAAGCATGCAATGTTTCTGACTCCCAGCCCAATATGGGGAACATGAGACTATAGTGTTTTGCTGTGTTCTTAAACATGTGAGATGACAGTGTAAACATTCTATGTTATATTTTAGTCTAATGAAGATTTATATTCAGTTCAGGATGAATTTTAAAGCTTACATCTGTAGACAAAACCAGAATAGTTCCAAATCTCAAAAAAAAAAAAAAAAAAAAAAAGTTCAGGAGGGTTACTCAATATGAAAAACTGCTGAAATTTCTGGCGTCTCACATGTTTGTTTCTAAACACTGACAGATCATGATGTAGAGATGACTACACCATGAATGATTAATTCCAGAAGTGACTTCCTTCTGGGTGAAATTACTATGCTGGCAAAATACAGAAAAATTGTGCAAGTCATCTGACAAGTCATAAATATAAGTATCTCACTGAGTATTACAGAACAAGAATCTTTATTCAATTTTTTCAAACCAAAATGAGCAATTGAACAAGAACAAACATGCCCCAAGAGCCTCGGATTTTACACACACAGTTGTGCAGTACTGTTTTAAAAGAAAAGGGGGGAAAATAAAAGAGAGGGGGGAGATGGAGGTAAACAAAAAATGTACCTTCTGAGACTTTCGTAATTCCAAGTTTACTCCTTTTACAATTCGGTATGCTTAAGCAATTTCAGATAAAGCAGAAGCTAAACTCAAACTTGATGCAGCAGAATACCGGAACCTATTTTTCATTTTCTGTTCATTTCTATCTAATGCTCTCCTTCACTTGCTACTTCAGTGTGTTGCCATAACCACAGTAAAAAGAGACATCATCATATAACCTGTAAACAAACTGTAAGAAAACATATTCATATAAAATTACAGCTCAATAAAATTTAAAACAATCATTTTAAGTTATGGATGCTTATCTCAATAACGGAGCTCCAGGGTTCATCCTTTCTCTATAAACACTTGCTACAGCCAATTTGTGATGAATCTGAAAATATGGAAAACAGATGACTTAAATAGAACTACTAAGGGCTAAAACTTATGATGTGGTAAGGTGCAGTAGCTAACATGAGTGCACATCCTACTGTATTACTTTTAACATGTTTTTCTTCCGCGCTTCAGCTGTTCTGTGACTTAAGAATGACGGGAAAACTCAACTTTGTTGTTTTGTTTAAAGCAGGGCTCCCAGTTGTGAATGTTTGCCAGTAACATTACATTACCTATCCGAGACCTTAGTCTGATCATTTCACAATCAGTTTTTCGGTAATTTAAATGACTAGAATATTTCATGGAATGACAGCTGTAACAGTAGTCCAGGAAATAATCTTCCACAGGTGACCTACCTAAAATCCAACTATCCAAACCATTAACATAAAAAACCATTTCCTGCTCCTTGTGACCTTCTCTAGGCTCCTTCATGACACAGTAAAGTGGCCAAAATGCAGCTAACACACCCCAAAAACCATTTCTAAAACAAGGCTTTTCTAGAAATACTGAATCTTAGAATTTCAGGTGTTGTGTGGCTCTTCTGGGACAAAGATCCATCTGGATTCCAGAATCATGGTCTTATCAGTACCAGCTCTCTAGGAGGAGGGAGCAAGGCAACAATACACTTTCTCACTGATCTCTCAGCCCAAATCTCTCAAAAATATTTTCCATTTCCTTTTATGCAACTTCAGATAACTGACTGGATTTCCCATCTTCCTCTCTAAGCAAAGCATCATCCTTAATTTGTGTTTCAGATGTTGGAACTGACAAGTTACTTGAGAAGAGAATATTCTTCACATTATATGAACTACAGTTCTGAGGAAAATGGTTGGGTATTGTAGTAAACACTCTACAATAAAGCAGAAAACAGGTACCACCGTAGTGAGGACATTTCAATCTCTTTTCTCAGGTGACAAGCAATAGAACATGAGGCAGTGGTGTGTGGATGTAGTGCTTTAGGGGTACGGTTTAGTGGTGGACTTGTAGTGTTAGGTGGGCACTTGGACTGGTTGACTTAAAGGATCTTTTCTAACCTATATGATTTTATGCGAGGTCCTCTCCTAGGTAAGACTTTAGGATTTAAACAATGCAAATGGATAGAGAAGAGATGTAATCAGGGAGAGAAAATTTGGTGTATTGCTTTCTGAAAACATTTTCTACTTTAAATGAAATAGTTTTACTTAAAATACAATCAGCAGACAACAGAAGAGAGGATAGATACAGTTATATTTCCATAGCCACTATAATCTCCTGCAAATATGCTATTCGCTGAACGCTCACATCTTTGTATCTGCAGGGAAACACAGAATATATCCTTCCCTCCCAGTGACCATTTTATCATCATGAATAATGTATAACATACAGATTGCGGTGAATTTTTATGCACAGCAAAGGATTTAGCTTGACTATTCATTAAGTTAAACAATGCTGTGAAGTAAACGAGCAAGCTTTGTTTCAGTCCTTCACTGAGAGGTAGAGAACATTGGTGCTGTAAGTGGAGATTTACTGTGTGCGTGGATGGTTTATTAAATCTTTGCTGTAGGATCCATAGCTTCTATAGATATTTGGCATAGAAGATAAAATTGGTCAGATATTTGATGGATAAATTTTAATTGTAGTTAAACTAATTAGTTGTTGGCTATTCAGTACTGCTGCAGGCATTTTTCTTCAGGCACTTTGTGGCCACTGTGATTCTGCTTGCACACAGGAATGCAATAGCAAGTGGATTCCAGCAGGGATAACAGACACTTACTTGAAGCTTCTTACTAGAACACTTGCAAATGGTTAAAATTCATTTTCTATGTTTAGAAAAGTTAAATATAGAAGTACATCAGGTAAAAATCAGAATATCTTTGTTGAAGTAAGCAGAATTCCACAGAATCACCGAATGGCAAATTCTAGGGATTTTAACCAATTAAATATGTGACTTCGTATTTGAGTGCTGAAAGATTGAGCTATCATGGTAGGTTTCTGCTTCAAATTAAAGCATCATTTCCCTTTTATTATTAATATCACCATTCAAATTCTGCAGTGCCAAGCTGTGAAGATCACCATCCTGTAGACTAGGAAATATCTGCCTTATTTCAGAGGAATATCCTTTGGGAGCAACTGCTAACTAATGAAAAAAGATGTGCTCAATCTGTCTCTCAGTTTAGACTGAAAAATTGTTGCTGTTGACTGTGATTTTAAATGATGTGTAGTGCATCCTTACTGACAAATGGTGGTGTCTTTCCAAGAAGTGCTACATATGGTGCTTCTGGAAGCTACATAAGAGTGTCTTTCATATAAAGATGTCACAGAACATCAGAGATTGCAAAAAGTTGTAACACTGACTTTAAGTTAGCAATTAAATACACACAGTGGCTCTGAAAAGGATAGTCTGCTCTTTATTTCAATTTTGACCTTCAGAATCTAGTCCAGAGGGCTCCAAAGCATCCTAATCTATGCCAGCTAAATATCATTAATATTGTTATTTGCCACATAAAAAATATATATATATATATCTTTTTACGTAGCTCTCAATTTTAATTCAGGGAAATAAAAGCGAAAATGAAAAAGCCTTCATATTGAGTCTGTTAAGTGGAGGAATGGATTCTGAAACTGTTATGTGGACAACTGTGGCTTTGTACTGCTAAGATAGGATATCAGCACATAAATGAAGTCTGACAAGCAGGCTTTGCTTCGTACTCTGGATAACGTTAAGAAAAGAAGATGGAAAAAAATGACTTTCCCAAAGCATCAGTAATTTCAAAGCAGAAGTATCATCTCAGTGTGACTGAACTAATCTTGCACTATTTCAACATATTTCCAGCGTAGAAATGATGCTTTTGATGCTAAGGTGTCTGTAAAAGTGTCTGTGACAATCGAATGGAGCATCTCTTTATTAGTTCTTCATCCCTTGATAGGAAAACCCATTTCTACCTGCAGTAGATAGCTCTGCCTAAAGAGATGACAGTTGCTCCATGAAGAACAATAACAAAATTTTGCCCAGATGGTTCTGCAAAAAAACATATGGATGGTGTGCTCTAGCAAAGATCTCGATAATGTAAACTTTTAGCTTATATAATCTCAGTTTTGCCTGAAGTTACACCTCACCAATGAGAGCCTCACAAAAGAGCTATGTAATTGTTATAAATCAAGTAACAATTCAACGCAGAATTAGGATCAGTATAGTGAGGAACTGAGGAAGCTAAGAAAGATGAGTTGAAACTGTTTTGACCCTGCTATGGCAAAAACTTCACTGACATAATGAGTTTCATATACAATTGCAGAATGATTTACCAATTTATAGATCTTACACATTTTATCACAAAATAATGAAAAAAGGGGACTCAATCTTGTGCTGTCCCCTCTCCACAAAGCATCCTGTTGTCCAAAGGAATGCGCTTTCTAATCTAAACTAATAAATGTTGATAAAGGTCTAATCATTTCTGCCCTCTATCTGCTTTGTGATTAGGTGTTTCAAGTAATTTGACACATTCAAAGAGCCCACCTGAACTTCAGGCCGAATAGTAGTTATATACCTAAGTTATTATAAGCATTGCAAACCCTTTCAGTCTCAAGTAGCAAGATGAGAAGGGATTGGACCAGACGACTTCCAAAAGCACCTTCCAACTCTAATAACTCTTGTGATATGAAGTCTCAGTTTCACATTCCAACTCCCTTAAACTGTCTGTTTTTCAAATAGCCAAACTGTGCATATCTAGATTGGTCTCAAAAACATCCATCTTATTACAACATTAATGTTAGAAGTAGGAATATCTCAATGAGTGAGATTTTATAGCGATGTCCAAAACATTAACTTTCAAAAAACTTACTGTAATCTGCAAATAGGAAAATACATGTGCCTTTGCTTACCTCTATTGCTAGAAGTCAAAAATAAGAACAGATTTCTGTGTGTATTTAAGTATAATCTGGGCTTTACCAAATTTGTTCTGGATATTAAAAGCTCTTGCAAAATTTAGGCCATATAATCAGAAGGACTGATCTGAAAGTCTTAAGGAGATGAAAAGGGCTTTGTCAATATAACTTTCATTAGTATTAATGGCACTTGCACAACTAAAACTCTGCTCATCTGGATATAGATTCACCCCTGATTGTTCTGGCTGGTCTGCAGTTTTACAGAGACAGACATTTAGGCAATTGGATATCCATGTTGACTTATGATCCACTTGGAATTCAGATAAGAGATGGAATTCAGTGGCTTTATCCTTAGTTGCATTGGCTGTATTCCCCTCCCTCTCTTCCACACTAATCTCATAAAATATTTGTTGCATTTTGAGATTCAGTGTGCCAGAATGGTTTGGAATGCCAGATAATGCAAGCAAATAGCTATTACTTTCCTACAAATCATTACCAAGGGAAATGGAGTGCCTGCAGGCTGCTCTTCAATAAGGCTGTTCTAGACTTCAGAGATGTCCCAGACAAGCATGTGGTTTTTCATCTTCTGATTTCACAATGTCCAATACACCACACTAAGTCCTATCTGCCTGACTTTGGACATTTTGCAGCACCTTCATATTCAGGGCCTCGTTGTCTTTGTGAAAGGATGTATTCAATTTGCTTTCTCTTTTTCATTTAGAAAAGGATTTCTTCTTGGAGAAGGGATATTTAATTGACTATACAACAGGAGTATGGGTTTTTATACATCAAATCATTTTTTTCATTTACTCTGCAGACTAAAAACATACAATCTAGTGCCTTCTGTTTGCAATGAATCTATTTAGAGGGATTTCCTTCAGGAGGGAGAACCCTGCTTCAATTATGTTCTTTTGAATTGCAATTAGATCTTTGAACCCCAGACAGCTGAATAAACAAATTTCCCTCACCAATTTAATTATCTTGGCCTGTTTTTCATTACCAGCAGATTACTATGTAGCATATTGCCATTTAGAATTCAGCCTCTGATTGCCAGTAAAATACTACAGACAGGTTGTGGACTGTATTGCCAAAGGAAAGATGGCTGGATTGCTATTGTTTGATATGGAATGCTGAAGCTCTGAGAGATGTAATGCTGATGCAGGATGGGTTAGGTGGTGCCTGGAGGCTGCAGTGGTGTTTAGTACAGGCAATGAAGGCATAGGTTGATGTGGCTTCACTAGCAAGCTCAATTCAATGCAATGCAAGCCTGGCTCTCTCATTCGTGCTGTGTGTTCCTGCTTGCTTTTGTCCTGTGCACAGCCTCATGCTGCTTCCAAGATCATTGTACTTTCAGCACCTCCTGGGAAAAAGCAGTCTTATGTGATGAGGCCAAGCAGTGCTGTGGCTCTTTCTCATTAGACTGTGCTGATGGGGAACAGAGAACTGAAAGCCTCTTTCCTAGTGAAGTTGTTCTTGTGCCACTGGCTTACAGCTCCAAAGGCACAAGAGAGGGGAAAACCCTCGGGCTACTCATGCTGGGTAGGTCTAAGCTGGAGGCATCAGAGAGCACTGTAGGGAGGAAAGTACAAGGCTGATGCTGAGCAAAGGTCTACGTTAGAAGAACAGAGCTCTTAGACTCTGGGACTACTTATTCCTTCACTATCAGTCCCACAAACACAATCAACTATGTCTGCTTTCATCCACATGTACCAAGCGTGAGCTCTTGACCGTCTGTGACTCTGCTTCCCTACACTTTCCCAATTTTGTGCTGTTACAGAGAGACTGTACAGAGTCAGTCCCAAATAGGAACATTAATTTTTGACTCATTCCTATCCAAACTCCACCCACTTGCTTAAGACATTTGTAATGTCATTACGAGTTTCAATATCCAGCAGAGTTCAAACTTGGTTGCAGAAGGTCAGGGAAGGAAGGCACTGCTATATTCTCCCAGAAACAATCTTACAACTGTCTAGCACCATTCAGTTCTGATAAGCACTGACATAGCTGGTGATGTCATATTCTAAGTTAGATTCTATCTTCTCCTCTCTAACTGGCAGCACAGATCTCAAGACAGCACAACAACCATTAAGGGTAGTCTACATGTTTCTGGTGCCGAACTTCTTTTTTACTGCACTAAGCAGGTTGAATTTACTAGATCTGCTGCCATACTGCTCAGAAGCTGAAAAAAAAATGGTAGATGGACTATTTTTATTCTTTTTGTGTTCTGGTTAGCAAAAGTGAAAAACACTGGAGAAAATTTATGCTGAACTTTCCAAATGCACAATAAGCTCAAGTTCATCAGAGTGGAGAGAAGCTGTGTGACTGAATGAACCTAATTATTGTTCTTGTCAGTAATGGGTTGCATCAAATTGTTCCCTCAAAGGAAAGTAATTCAACAACACTGTGCACATACTAAGCGATATTTTGGTGGAGAGTTGCATGACAACTGATTGTCATAATGACAATTAGATTTGTTTTGTAATAGGTCCCACCTGAGTCAGTGAGAGGAAAAACAGACATGCCAAAGGTGAGAAGCACTGATGCTTCTCTGAATATACAGAGTATGAGCTCAGCCATATTACAAGAAGATTTTGCTAAAGGGAACTGTAACCTCAGCTGTAATGTGTGATCTTTCCCATGAGTCTCCATTTATAAAGCAGGCTACTTTTCAATGTTTTGTACCATACTATTGAAGTCTGAAGTGTTACTGTCTCCAGAGAATTTGCCTGCAAATTCATTCTTTTCAAGGCTTTCCATTTCTTCATTTTTATGTCTTTAACAGTTCCACCCAAAAGGGAGATGATGATTATGAAGATTACACTTCAAATAAGACTTGGGTTTTGACTCCCAAAGTTCATGAGAGTGACGTCACTCTTATTTTAAATGGCTTGCTGGAAGGATATGACAACAAGTTAAGACCTGATATAGGAGGTATGTTGGTTTTCTTTTAAGCCCAACTTTGATTAAGTGCTGAAGTGAAAACATTTTCATACAGTATTATACTGTGCATGAAGCAGAACTTGTCTAAAGTAGTTATGAGAACAAAATAAAAGATAGTAAAATATCACTTGCACAAAAAGGAGCCCTGGAAATCTGCATATATCTGTAAGATTCCTAAATCTCTCCTGAGACAGCTAATAAGACTGGAACGATTTGCTGAATCAGGCCACATCAGTCTGCTGAATCATTTATGCACCTGCACAGGATTTTGGGGAATTAAGATGATTTTTTTCTTCTTTGTGTAGCTAAGAGAGGTTGCTAGAGAATAAAAAAATAATACATTTGAAAGGAAGGTCCAACTAAGGAGAATGCAGTCTGATCCTTACATGGCACGATGGACTCTCAGAGACTGACAGTAACAGGTCTGAATTGACTGATGTGGTTTAGAACCATGGAACGAAAGAATATCCTGAGCTGGAAGGGACCCTCAAGGATTAAATCCCACTCCTGGTTCCACAAAGAACCACCCAAAATCCAGACCCTGTCTGAGAGCACTGTCTAGATGCTCCTTCAGCTCCAGCAACTTGGTGCCATGACCACTGTCCTGTGGACCCTGTTCCAGTGCCCAACCACCCCCTGGTGACCAACATTTTCCTAATATCTAACCTGACCCTCCACTGATGGCAGGTCCATGTCAATCCGTTGAATCACTGCTCAGCAGAGCAAGAAGTGACTCAGGAAGGTTTCACAAAAGATAAATGCAATCAAGTAGATTATCTTAATTTCTTTGGATTTCCCCCACAACTAATGCATGTATATAGACTCAAGCTCAGACACATAATGGAAATCTTATTTGAACAGAAACAACTTTTGCTGGGATCTTTCTCTCTATTGATCACTGAGGGACCTGAGAGATAAGGGTCCTTGAGTTCACGGGATTTAGACTGAGAAGGCCCCATGTGGGCACAGAACAGCCAGAGGATATGTCTATAGAAGAGGATATGGAAGAGAATTCACAGATGAGGTAGGCGAGGAGCACAGAGAACAGCCAGGTTAATGAAAGATGCTTCTTCTAACAAGTATATAGGCGTATAAACTAAAGGCATTTTACAATAAGGGATAACATGAATATCTAACCTCCAGCACACGTTTGTTAGTATAAATCAGCAGAGGAATTTACCTTATTCTCTCTACGACATTAGAGGGTTGAGAGAAATTAAGCATTGATAAAAAGCATCTGGGAAAACAACCAAACATTTTTTAGTTAAGGTACATGAAAATAATAAAAGTAAAGTAGAGTAATTTCAAAATAAATTATTCTAACAACTGGTTTTATTTCCTGTTTTAGATCTTTCAGTATTAATGCTATTTGGGGATTGTGAAATTGTCACTTATCTACAGCCATCTCTGCAGGCAACAGCAATCTCATTGCCTTCAGCATAGTAACATTAAATGAGTGATGCAACATATTGTGAGAAGAATAAGTTTACTTTTGTTGATAGTGTTTTGTCAGATGTGTTGCTGTGATTTGACATGAAATACACATACTCTCCATCAGATATGACTCACTAAAGTAATGACGCTGGTTTCTGTATTTGTTCTCATAGCCTAAGAGAATTTGTTCTGATAGAATTGCATATCTGATGGATATTATATAATAATTTATCTCAAAGTTTGTTCAACTTATTCTAACCTGGAGACATTGCTGTAAAATTATATTTATTCTATCAGCACATTAAAATCTGAGGCATCCATAGCTATAAAACAGAGGTATTAAAACAATCTTTTCATCATTTTGACTCTTTTGCAGTTGATTTTGACCTTCACTCACAGTAGTGACTCTTGTTTCTCTTACAGTTAAGCCGACAGTAATTCATACTGATATGTATGTGAACAGCATTGGGCCAGTGAATGCTATCAATATGGTAGGTAAATGACTGCCACATTTTTCTACAATGTTCAGTTTGTTGCAAAGTCTCCATCATTTTTGACATTGCAAGGTTTCCATTAGTTTTAATGTCACATAAATTATTTTTAAGCCTCATTATTATTGATGTGAGGACTAGATGAGCTATGAATCTGGATGAGACAACAAACTAAACTGTGAATAATAATAATTTTAACATATCTTCACACATCTGTGTGTTCTATTCTACACTGTTTTGTGACAGATTAGCTCCTACGGGACTGAGTTTCCAGATTACTACAAAACAGGCAAAAGCATTCACCAGTGATATTACCACTCCTGCCATTGAGAGATAAAAGGGGAAAACTTAGATCTGAAGAGCAGAGTTTAATTATGTCTTCATATAGCTGATGGAAATTGGTCTAGCCTTAGCAGCACAATGGCTGCTTACTTCCTTCTTGTTGTCTTAATGTTCAGAAAGAAATCTTAAATGATTCTTTTGCATTCTACAATTCCCTTTGCAGCTATTGGCTGCCTGGTGGATGCCAGGGAAAGTAAGGCTTCGCCTCTTCGATGTTAACTAGCAGTCAGCGCCAATAAAGGCAGTCAGATCAGCTAAAATCTTAACTGTCCTAGGTCCAAGGGAATAAGTAATTGTTCCCTAACATGATCAGGTGTGAGTTGAGGCATGGGGATACAGAATATGTACAGTAGATACATAACTCCATTTTACTGTGGGTCAATTTGTCAATAGGAAAATAATGACAAATATTTTTTTAAACAATAATCTTTGTTAAACAACCCTCTCAAAAATCTCATTAAAAATATTTTTACCATTTCTAGTATCATCTGTATTTCACTTTTTTTTCTTTTTTTTTTCATATAACATTAAGGAAAGTATGTCAGGAGTAATGTGAAATGCTGAGTGCTGTGTTTTCATCAGTATTTCTGGTTAACACAACAGGAATATACAATTGATATATTTTTCGCCCAAACGTGGTATGACAGACGTCTGAAGTTCAACAGCACTATAAAAGTGCTCAGATTAAACAGCAACATGGTTGGGAAGATCTGGATACCTGATACATTTTTCCGAAATTCCAAGAAAGCTGATGCTCATTGGATAACAACTCCTAATAGGATGCTCAGGATCTGGAATGACGGCAGAGTGTTGTACACACTGAGGTATTTACATTTGACTTTAATTTCAGTTTCTCAAGGGAAAGCCAAAAACATGGGTTCTGTGAATTCAGGTCGCTTGACATCAGCGCACATTGTTTTTCCTTTACGTGTGCAACCCTAAAAAGGAGACCTATTTAGAATATACTATTTGCGTGCAATTTATTTGATACTGACACAGTAAAACAGTTTCAATTTTAACTATAGATTTTACTGCCTTGCTCTCAAAATAGTTATATTTCTATACTTAAAAGAATATAAGCATGGTTAAAGTAATTCATCTTCATTTTCATGTGTTTTATTGTTTACCTGTGGTTTGGACCATACTGCCTTTTAACTTTTTATTAGGTTAAAATAATTAATTTGAAATATCCTTGTATCAAGGAGATGTTATAAGTGAGGTATTATCTGCAGCAGAGGCCTTGTACTCTGAACCAATTACTGTTTAGATAGATAAGGTTTCACCCTGACAAAATATTTCATTCCTCAAATATATTTTGGAAGAAAGGAATATTTTTTTGTTTTATCATCAGTCATTTACAGTTTAGGTCAAACCCTCAGATACGCCCTGTTTCACTAAAATTTCCATGAATCCAAATTTGAAATGCCCATCTTCAGATTTCTCATCAATCTGGATAATTTTTCTTTTGAGACCTTTACAAATCTTTTAAATAATTAAGTTACATGCATACCCACATTTCAATGTTAGTACATAGGCAATGTGTACTAAATTAAATAATACATAATCAGTATATATTCAATTATAATATATTTCCCAAGTCCTAGGTATGCTTTTTTTGTTTGTTTGTTTTTCTAATGTGTTATGGTAGCTGGATCTATGTAAAGCAAAGATAAAGATGGTATCTGTTCAAGAGAATTTAAAATTTAAAAGGAGAGTATAGAATCAAAGATGTTAGGCGTAAGACAGACCATCAGACCATCTGAGTTTCAGACTATTTTTACAAAGTGATTTTGATTTTTTGCTCTTGTTTTATTGGATGGCAAAAAGAAAAAAAAAAAAGCAGGAAAGTATGTTCATTAGCATTTTAATGAATCATTTGAAGCTTTCCTTAAGACAACCTTTTAATGTTGCAAATATTTGAATTACAAAAAGGAGATTTATTTTGTAGTTATTTCACATTCATTACACATTGCATCACATTGCAAGAGATAAGAGAATGAATGGAATTGAAATCCAAGGTAAATCAAAGTAAGCCTGATAAAGAAGATCCTAGATCATCTTTTGAAATGTTAAATTGGACTTAGATACACTACTGTCTCTTTGGACTTTGTCACCTTTCTCTTCAGACCTCTTGGCTTCCCTCATTAGAATGAGATATATGCGATATAACTTACAGTTGTATCAAATATTTATGTATTCCTAGTTTCCCTAGTGAGTCACAGCAAACACCAGTAAGGCTTAAACCGGGTTTAATCCTGAAGAGAAGTATGGTAGTATCACTGCAGATCTGGGATTCTGTCTGAGAGAGATAGTTGATTTTCTCAATTCCTTCTCCCAAGCTCAAGAACAGTCAATCCAGACCAGCAAACAAATCAAGCAAGCAGGTCTGCATGAATCAACACAAAGCTTCTGACAAAATTCATACATGAAAAGAAATTGTACAAGAGAAGAAAGCAGGAGGAATATAGAGACGCTGCCCAAGCACCCAGATACAGGGCTAGGAAAGACAAAATTCAACTGCAATTGAATTCAGTGAAGGACAGGAAAGCACTAAGAGTCTCTACACATGCATCCTGAGCTTTAAGCAGGAACACTGGTGGTTTTTTGTTGTTGTTTTAATCTATATTAGGATTGTCTTCAAATGAAACTGAAGATGATAGAAATGAGAAGAACAGACAATGCACTTAGTACATGGAATCAGGTCTCCTGTGTCAAAGTCGCAACTTCCCTTAGATTCAAGATAAATGAGCTTTGTTCTAATGAATAGAAGTTTCTTTTTGATTTCATTAACCTGTTAACTAGCAGCCACAGCATTCCTCTGCATCCCACAGGATGAGATTCTGGGAGACATCTGAGCGTAGCACGTATACACAGTCTTCATAAAGTAGATCCAGCTCACAGAGCTGTTAATTTGGACACCAAGGAAGCAGCAAACAACAGAAATCTATAGTTTTCATAGAGATTGAAGGAGCAAATAAGCATTACTGCTTTTTTCCTCTCTCACACTCCTTCCTCCTTTTCAAAGCCTTTTATTTTGCTGCTTATTTGCTTACAATTCAGGTACCATGCAGCTCATGCATGACTGAGGCTACACACAGGCTAGTTAAATGAAAAATGGTGGAGTTTTTAGCAGGCAAATCAGGAGATGCATCTCATTTAATTCTGGATTTCTAAAAGTACAAGTGTCAGTCTCACAAAGATCTGCAGCACCTACACCATCTGATATTCACTAGAGAGAAAAACCCTTCTGGTGCATTCCTCTTGCAATTTAATTTAGATTTTTATTTTGGAATGAAATTAAGTATATCCCCAGCGTGCCTTTCTGTCCACTAGATAAGAAAGATAGTTGAGATGACTATCATCTTGGATGTGGATGTTGAATTCGGACTCCTGACTATTTCTTCTTAAGAAGTATTCTTTTTTCCTGTAAAATACATTTCCCTAGTGCATACTGGCATGTTGTGACACAGAGATCTGCTACTGCTCATGAGAAGACCTGTTTATCCACTTAGGGATTTGTTAATCATGAGTAATGCTGCTTCAGATGCATAAAAATGGTACCTTTAATATCTTATTCTACTATACAGTGCAGAATTTGGGTGGTAAGGGCCAATTAACTAAAACCAAAACACTGATTTCTAATGAGCACAATGTCTTCCTATGTTTGGAACAGCCAAATTAATACGTACATATCAGTAGTTTCCTTTTCCTTTCTATATTCATTGTATGTATGCATATTTCATACTCAAGTTCCATACTAGTAACAATCATGTTTTGCTTGCCATTACGAAGCTTGTAGTATAAGCTTCTCATGTACGTTTTGTATACCTGATCTCTTTCTCCTCAGACTGACGATTGATGCTGAGTGTCAGCTACAGTTACACAACTTCCCAATGGATGCCCATTCCTGCCCCCTGGAATTTTCAAGCTGTAAGTAACATGCATAGAAATAGCTCTTTCCAGACCCATGCTGAACTACTTGTTAAAAACTTATATTTATATACTTAGAGTCAGTTTAGGGTTACGTTTTTGCTAAATATAATGTTTTCAGTTTTATTCTGAATTTATTTTGTAGTACAGGAATCACATGTGCACAAAGATCATTTAAGAATATGATGTAAAAATGGTATGACTTTGGGATCCTTGCAATTAATATTTATGCTTAGATTTCAGCGCAAAAGTAAAATGTTTTATCTTTGGCACTGGCATCTTGTGGTCTGATACTTTCTCTTTGCACATGGGTGCTTTACTATTGCAAGAGTTGGAGTGAAGGGTTTGAATTTTGTGTTTGGCTCAAAGAGTGGATACTGGATCCAGCTGAAGTGGTTTTGGCCTTAACAAACAGATGGTCAAAACTACATCCTATTATGTACAAAAATGGAAAACTCAATTTTGAAAAATGTACCTCAAATGATATTTTAATTTATAATAGTGAAAGTGTTACATTAAGTAAAAGGCACTACCAAGTAACTTGAGGGAAAAGTATGTATATATATAAATTTACTTGCGATATGCTTCTCCAGTTTCTTCCAGAAATAGAAAATAGTATTTTTACTCCCCAGAGTACATTAAAATCCTAGCAATGACTATGAAACAAAGCATTCTGTATTTTCCATTGCAATAAGATGGTTACCCAAGGGAAGAGATCATTTACCAATGGAAGCGCAGCTCAGTGGAGGTGGGAGATACCAGGTCCTGGAGGCTCTACCAGTTCTCCTTTACGGGATTAAGAAATACAACTGAGGTGGTGAAGACTACATCAGGTAAGACAACTGATCTATTTACCATCATAATTTATTTTTATGATTTTATTGAAGGAAACTAAGAAGAAAGAAATCTCTTACTGTTTGGAACTTCACACTGGCAATTCACAGAACAGATACAGCTTTTTAAATAAGGAACTATCCAGGCTTTAGTATTTCCTAAGAGGAACTCACAGGAAGAAAAAGTTGCTGCCTGCTCTCCATTCTTGCCTTGTGCTTGTGAAATACCTGGCACTGCCAGGAGACAGCCACTACTGAAGGGGGTGGGTGGACAAAAGAACTTCCTAGCCTGTGTCAGCATAGGGAACAGCACAGCTGAGCCAAAAAGTAATAATCTGATACTGGTTTGAATATTTAATAGTCCTGTTCCCTACACTCACAAGCAGAAAGTTGACCTGGACAGAAATGAAACCCAAAGTCCCAGCCTCTTTTACTACAGCAGCTCCAAGTGTATTTTGTTCATTAAAACAGGGCACATTTAGCTCTCAGTAAAGAGAACAGCCTTGCAAGCCTGAATCTCAGATGATTTTCCTGCATATTTTTATCTCCTTGGAAACAAGTAATGGAATTTAAAATAATAAATGAGGAAGGACTCTGCTTTTAATAAAAATGGCAATTTGAATCCTGCTAGCTTTGTGGGAAAGTACATTCTTCTAGACATATATATTGTTTTACTTGTCACCAGAAAGAAAATTGGTGAATATGAGAAAGGATGCAAAGAAGAATTACATTTTAATGTTCACGTACATCATGGTATCCCTTGTCTTTGATTCCTTACTTTAATGAAAGCATTTTTTCTTTCAGATTGCTTTTGATTTTCACCTGATTTTATTGCTCTGGCAAATATATTAATTCAAATTCAGACATCTGTGTTTAGTCTGACCTGAGAAATATCCCCATCCATTGGAAAGAATAACGCAATTCTTTCTAAAAGGTCAGCATCACTGTTATATTCAAAAGGCAAGTGAGCTACACTGGAGCTGAGAGCAGCCTGCTGTGCATTACACTGGAGTGCAAACAAAGAGTTTGAGAATTAATTCAGCTCCCAACTCCTGAGTCACTGGATATTAAGCACCAGTGACATGTTTAGTCTTATGAGCAGGGCAAAAATGAAATGAAGCCTCCCAGCTGTAGTCACATTTACCTTATGGCATCGTCTGCCATTTTAGCTGAGGGAAATATTTAGTCAGCTATTTAGGAAAGCATTTGACCTTTCTCATTTTCCCAGGGAAATAAAGGTGCAAAAGAGGACAAGACAGCACTTGTGTGTGTGCAGCCATAGCTGCTAATAACTACCATAGCACATGACGTGTTGAAGTTGCTCTCAAAGCAAAAAAAAAAAAACCCAAACAACAGTGCATCTCACCTCAGCCTGCCCCTGCAGCAGTCACAGCACAAAAGCAGCAGTAAACCACTAAGGTCTCATCCTGCCCAGGCTTAACACTGGCTTTACTTCAGTAACTGGAGTTTCTTTTATTTGCACTTTTTCTTTCCTTTTCTGCTTTGACCCATTCTCTAATAAACTTATTTTGGTCAGAAATAGAAAGCAGTACATTTTTAACAAGCTACAAGCTTCAGATCCACATCTTACACTGGTGAATCCAAAGCACTCACTGATGTTCTGCTATTGTGCAGTGAGATTTACTGGGAAATACAGGCAGTAAAGCACACACACAGATACTTTCTCATGCAAAGATAAAACTTTCTTCAGGGAATAGACGTTAAAGCCTGTAGTACTAACCTGGAGTTAACTACTATAATGTTGCATCAGTAATTTTCACATGACACCACACCTTTTAAACAAAAAAAGTAATTACCAGTTAGCATGCCCTTCAAAGAAGCAAGAAGTCACTCTAGTCGCTCAACTACTAAAAAAGACTCATGAAAGCTACTCAGCCTCCTGAACTACTTTAAAGATCTGCTGAGTACAAAAACTTGCAAAACTAGCCTGTGCTTCTCCTCCTGCAGTCATCCTACATTTGATTTTCCCTGATCCTTTGGGTTGTATAGTCATAAATGGGCAAGAAAATTAGATTTGATTTTGATCCAGGTGCAGAATCTAAATAATTAGAAGATGGGGAAAAAAATAAAAAAAAATTAAAATAGAGATTGTCATTAATATGGTTTACCCCCTACAGATATTGTGATATAGCTGGCAGGGCCCAAAGAATGTTCACTGTTACCTAAGCTCTTATTAGCAAGCTGGGAATCGCATTAAGCTCAATATTCCTCTGCCCAAGCAATTATCTACCTATAATTATTCCAGCATACACACATTTTTAACAGTTCCCCTAAAATAAAAGACAGGAAAAACATTCAAAGCTATTAGATATACTTGAAGCCTATGTGCACCCCGAGTACACAAGTTAAGAGTTTGAATGCCTGCATAACCAAAACAAGATGTGACCATTTATGCAACTAATTGCAGTGCTGTGGATAATGGAGTTTAGGTACAAACTGATGACAGTCCCACTTCAATGCTTTACAAGACTATACTACCCACAGCTCTTCCTCCTAACATAATTTGGCTGACAACAGAAATCAGAAAAACCTAAACACAAGAAGGAGTTAGAGTGTATGAGGCTGAGCAGATGTAAATCAGGAAGAGCCTACTGGTAGGATCCAGGCATTTGAGAAAATGGGGTAAACTTACCCTAACTTCATTTACTCCGTTTTAAAATAACCTTTTGGTTCTGGCTTCACATCTCCCAGTGACTAACACATCTTCATCCTTGAGGGCTATGCTGGCTCAGTGACTGGAGTGAAAATAGCAAATCAGAAAGGATGGCTGTGACTTGGTTATTGAAAACTCTGTCACCTCTATTTCTGTCATGCCATAGCTGAATATTTGAGATTTGTGCTGAGTTATGGGCAGAAGCAAATAAGAACTGTTTGAGCGTAAGCTCCGTAAGATCGGATGGACTTGCTGAAAGGACTACCTGTTGGTTAGAAAATCCTGTCAGAATAAGACAAAGATGGAAAAACGAGGCAAACTGGAAAAGACAAACCATCCTGTCTGTTTATCGTATCTGAAGCAAGCCATTCAGAGTTGTCAGCTTCTTTATCTCCCCACAGAACATTCTAATGCGACTCAAGTGTTTTTCGAAAGTCACAGACCAAGCAATAAACCATGTCTCAGCCAGAGGAATCCACTGTCAATAGTAATGGGAACTGCTAAGGAAAGTGATGGACTTGCTGGACTGTTTTCCCACCTCATTTGTTTCTTATTTTTAATCCACACTGAATCTAAAAGGCCAAAAACCAGATATGAAATAGTTTTTAAAGTAAAAACAAGAACTTTCCTTCATTTGAATTAGATATATAGAGCAATACCGAATGAGCTTACTGAAAATGGAAAAAGATATGATAAAGCAGTCATTTACGATAAGGAAAAGCTAAAAAGGAGAAAGGAAAAAGAGTCTGGGGGCTGCAATAGTCAAAAAACACATTAAGATATGGAATGTGATACTGTTACAAAGAAAGTTTTCTTTATGGGTGCATGGCCCAGATAGTTGTATATAAATATATGTTAGATATTAACCGTTCTCCTACGTGAAAAGTCAATGCCAAATAGTTGTTGCATTCACTGTTATGTGCAACATTTTAAGAAAGAAAGCAAGTACAGAAAAGGGTTTAGAAAACATTACCAATGGAACATTTGGAAGGATGAAACTAGTCTGGAAGCAGGTATAATTGGTGATAAAATGAACTCCTGTTCTTCACTTAGAAAAGAAATATAAGCTAATTTGCATCAAGTAAGATTTAGGCAGAAGAGTAAAACAACTCTTCTTAAACCATAATAATAATCAGCACTGGCACATACTATTTAGGGAGGTAGTAGAAATGAGAATAGAAACCAGAAGGTTTATGAAATAAGCATGAGACAGTCTGTAAATACAGTGATCCTACCTTGGCACTAAATTTCAACAAATTTCATAAAATTACTGCACAAAAGACAGTTCTACTGGTTATTTGGTGCTTTGGAATGGATATTGTGTTACTTAATACTGCAAAATTGTTTGTGAATTATTTGGGAGAGATGGAGATTCTGCCATTCCCAGTTCACTTCCATGACTGAGTAGTTCCTTTTTTTGGACTGGATATTGTATATTCCTTAGTTACAAAGTGAGCCCTGAACTTTTAATTAGATACACAGACATTGTAAGAATAATCAGTAAAGAGCAGTTCAACAAGCTGCACAGGACCCATGACTCTGGTAAGCCAACGTCTGTAAATTCCGTTTTATTTTCTTTCTCATCTATATTTTGCAGAGGTGATCAGAGCGGTGCAACAGAGATTTGTATCTCTCATAACTGATAAACAGTGTAAAATTGGTAATTAAATATTTATCTTGTTCTGCATCTATTTAGCTACATAAATGGATGTGGGTCTGATTTCTGCTTTATCTAAAAAACGTGGTCAAGGCTGTTATTTAATGGAAGAGGATAAACGCACAGTCTTTTATCTTAATGCTGTATTAATGAATTGAACTGTTGGCAGGCACACGGTCTCACAGCACTCCAAAAGAACAGGAGCCCTTTCTCATATTTTTTCATAAAGTCAAGATATGGTATGACAGTCACATAAAATATTCGAAGATATTTCCCTCTGTTGGGAACAGACCTGGCATTAAAAAATGGCTGTACGTGGATTTCCACTGTGCTTAGATATGGTTTAAAACTGTTCTAGTTTCCAATATGTGCTCGTGTCAGGGAGAATGTTCGTCTGAAAACTGACAAACTCCCTGTTTAAAGATATCGATCCAGTGAATAGCTACAAGATACTAGCCCCTGCATTTGGCTTTTGAACATACTTGGTACTCAGCTTTGCAGAGGAGTAAATGTTGATGTGATCTGTAATTCAGAGAACACATCTCGCTGTGTCTTAAGTTGTTCTGTGCACCTTCATTGTTCTGCACATGGTATTTATCTCAGTATCTTAGTTTTTTTTTGTTTTTGTTTTTTAAATGAATGCTCTATTATTACCTTTCACATTCTTACTAAAAGTGTACTCTCTGTGGGACAGTGAAATATTTAAAGCAGCAGGCAGACACAACAGACTGATGTTTGCTGCTTCAGAGGTAACCCACAAGCGCAAGCTAACCTCCTTAACACTCTTAAAATATCTTTTTATTTTTTTGTATCTTATTATTGATATCTTTTCATTTTTAACATTTTATTTGTATTATAAGTATTATTATCACTTCTGTAGACAGAGAGCATCAGTGAGTAAATTACATTTCTTTCCTTTTGCCATTTGAACTCTCCCATACTTGAACAACTCAAGATTGCTCACATAAACCACTTCTAAGCAGCTCCATACCCAGGGTACAACTATTTAGAAAAAAAAAAAACAGGACTGATGTAATTATTTAACTTTCACATAGCACCATTATGAACCATTACAGAGTCATAGGTGATCCGTGAGCAGAAGGCAGATGTTTTTGTTATGGTTGTTCACAATTTTGATACTACTGTCAGGGAATAAAATAGACAAGGTAAATACCTCTGCATATTTTTTACGAAGAACTCCGTGTGTAAATAGCAAACTGTACTCAGATAAACCAAATAGAATCATAGAATCAGAATTGCTAAGGTTGGAAAAGACC
>PPHD01005048.1:13328-27199 GCA_002909625.1 Bambusicola thoracicus | reverse complement strand
AAAAAAATCACAGTTCAGTTCTCAGTTTCTTCCTCATTTCCTCGAGGAATGAGTCTGCAAGTCTAATTTCATACACTACCTTTGTAACAAAGGGAACATCAATCCTGGAGTACCACTTCTGTCTTGGTGTTGCCCACTCTGTCTCTCCCATACTCAGGTAGCACAGTTAATCCACAGAAGATTTTGAAAAGGCCAGTGCTTTGGCCTAAATCTCCTGCGTCTCAGAGACAAACTCAACCTAAGCAACAATGTTGAACACCTGTGCTAGAAAGCACCAAGGTGTAAGGAATTGCTGCATTCCTTCCTCACCACAGCTTCCTTCCATTTTTTTTTTTTTTAAAGTCAAAGGTGCAAGCACCAACCTGCTATTTCAGCTGTATGTTTCTATTAACTATACAGTTGTCTTCTACCACCAATTTCATTTGGAGATGATTGCCAAAATCTTGGTTGTGACCACACTTCCAAGGTGTCACATCCTGTAAAGGCTCAGTCTTGATGCTTGTGTAGGCTACAAGCCATACCCAATTCTGCATCATTGCTTACTTTGCCAGCTAGCATAAACTTTTAAGGAGCAAGATAGATTAAATGAGCTATTAGTAAGTAGTTTTCTACCCCCAACCCCCAATCTGCAGAGCAGTGATGACTGAATCACAGTGCAAATTAACTGTAATAAACAGGAGACAGAAGGGGAAAAGAGAGAGAGAGAGAAAAAGAAATAAAAGAACTTACTGGTTTCAGAAAGGTCATCTCTCAACAGCAGAGTACTGTCACTGATGAGGGAAGAAAACATATAAATGTTCTTAGCAGGTTAAAATAATTATCTTCCAGGTGAATATTAGGTATTCATTAGTGTCTTTCTGTTTAGCCTATCCTAACATCTATTCTTCAGTTATCCTGTTACCAAATTAAGAAAGAGAGAGAGTCAGAAATAAAGAGAGATTTTCCCTTTAATTTGCTTTGCACTCTGATGGCTGCAGCAAGAAAAAACCTTTCTGTCTCTATTGAATGAATGGTCAAAGGTACCTTTGCGGTTCCTTCACAGGGTGAACTAATCTGTGACAACTGTAGCTAATCTGATAAGAAGGCCCGCATGTGTGCTAATGTGCTAATATGAGGGGATTCAGGGCAGGCAGCGGTAGTGAAAACCCACTGCTTCCTAAATGGACCCTCCTATGCAATAGCCCCGGCAACATATGCGCATTTTAACACCCGCTTAACACCGAAACAATGCGGTGGCCTTTGTTGTGTGGCACAGAGGAGCGATTCCCATGGTGGGAATTTCTGCCTCACAGGCAACATTCTTTCAGAGGTGATACAACAGGCTGGTGGCCTGGACCAGGAGCTGGGGCTGGGTCGGCCTGGCTGCACGGTTACATCCACATGCACGAAATGAGAAGCCTTTGCTTGCTCCATGGTTGAGAAAACGTGTGGGAGGAATGGGGAGAGAGAGTATGGAGGGGAGAATTGGTGTAATCTTGATGGGCCAGCTCTCTAGCCAGGAAAAAATCAACTTCTAGACTATGGCGCTTTATCTAAAAGAGCTTTTATCAGGTTGACACCAGTGTGTAATCTTGTGCTGCACTTTATATATTGTCCTTGGATCAAAATTTGCATTCCACAGGCAAGATAAAGCACATCTTCTTGCTCCATTAGTTGTCATAATGTACCTTCAGGAAAATTCCTGAGAGACAGGCAACTTATTTTTAGTATTGATCATACATTAGGGAAGAAGACTTCATGGATGTTGAATCTTCAGCAGACAGACTATGGTGACAGCTTCTGGGCCATCATTGATCAGGGTTGGGCTGCATCTTCTGAACACAGATGTTCCCTGCAGACTGCTGTGGATCGTGGTCTGCCAACCTCAGGCCTTCTCTGAATGTGGCATTCCAATAGCTCAGCAAATTCCCCTCCCACAAGGTGGGGATTAGCAACATATGACTGGCAACACGATGACAGTGGCAAAGGGAAAGCAATGCTAATATTAGCTCTTCTACAACATTTAGTATGAAACAATATTTGTATCTTGTCATGAGAGAAAGAAAAAACTCGGGGAACACTAAGCTCAGAAATATGGTGTGAGAAAAATGCTTATACAGAGCACTTCAGATCCAGAGCCATTCAGTACAAAACACGGAACAGACTTAGCCAAGTATTCCCATAAGAGCATGACCCTGGTTTTACAGCTGCAGACTGATTTTCAGCCTTCTGTTTAAACATATTCCCACATCGGCCATAGAGCAATAGCAGCAATGACAAAAGTCGTGGGATTCATCAAATACTGAGTAGCATCTTGAGCACCTATAAAGCAATATTATTTGAGCTACTTACTCAAGCCTTGTTTGCTTTTACCTAGTTCTCTGAAAGTCTTAGTGAGCAAGAACAACTTTTCTAAATGTTTCCAAATATATAAATGCATAAATCTTATTTATTCCTTTGCACTTTGTTGCATTTGGGGATACTATTTTATGTTTGAGTTTTGAATGCATAACAATTGACTCCTACTAAATGGTGACGACATTTCCTCTCAGAGGAAGTCCTGAGGGAAGGAAGGTCCCGCATAAACAAACTTCCACTCAGCACAATAGAGCGGCCCATAAATGTGAGCATTTTTTCAGGGTATGGGTGAGGCTGACACTCTCTTCCTGCTCATGCAGACCAGGGCTTATCGCAGTCCTGTTTCCCTGTAATTTAAATGTTTGCATAGCTTCTAGTTCATTTGTATTTTTCCCCACAAAGTGCAGATGTATCCCATTTTCCTGTTGCTGTGGAACATGGCAACAATTTCCAACAGTGTTACATAAATGACCATCTGTGGTTTAAAAAAAAAAATGCTGATGCACAAGATTGCAGTGTGAGAATTTTAGCCAGCTAGCAAAAATTATGCTATTAATACTTTTGACACCTCCTGACAATAAAGGAAAAATGTCGTGTTCCCTTCATTTCAACATAATATAAATATATGATAGATGGCCACCATTGGTGTATGCAGGATGAGACCTCCACAGAAAAATTGAATGAAACTGAGCTGCTTATGCCTAGTTTTCCTTAAGCTTTCCATGAAGAGTAAAGGCAGACTAAATTAATGAAAGTTATTTTACTGATCATGAGAGCATACAAATAAACAGGAATAGAAACACTTCATTGACATATTTTTAGCATCTTTGCATTCGCTGACTCCCAGAATCAGCACTACTGGACACACTGAAGTCAATTGCACAGATCTCTGCAAACTGGTATGACAGTTGTTCTAGTAAACAATGGCAGAAGCAGATTGCTGCTGCTAATGTGGATGGAGATTAGAGGAACTGAAAATCTTCCCAAGTGACTTTCACAAACATTTAGTACTGCTCCAAGTACTAGAGGGGCACCAAGGCTGTTTTTTGTCTGACCACCCTGACACTTGCTGTCTCATCCTATTCAAAATACTACTGTAGAAGTATTTCCTTTTCCCTCCTTCTGACTCCTCATGCTGCAGTCGCTCATCTCTCTTTCCTTTTCCCAGGAGTCACCTTGTCCTGGCAGATAGTCCTGGCTACTTACTGGCCCCATATTTGTTTTTATTTCCTCTCATCCTCCTGATTTCTCTAAGTTCTCCCAGTTCATTTCATATCACTGCTGAAAACTTTTCAGTAGATCTTTATGCGCTGTAGCTAAAAGGACTTGGATGTTACATTTTGAATGAGCGCTTGTTCTGAAGCCCAAGAGACACAGCAATACAAATGAAACCTTTCCACATTGCCTGATAAAGAGTAAAACATTATGTCTTTTACAAGGTATTTTTCTTCCTTTTTTAGCAAATATTGAATTATTGTGTTTGAAAACTGCTGGGGGAAAAAAAATGTGCAGGCAGACGTACGTCGTGTAATTTTATTCCAAATGGGTAAAGCCTATGAAGCCTATACAGCAGGATCAGATAGGTATAAGCAATCGTAATAATTTGTGCTAATAGGCACAAACAGTCACATTTATACACATGGCTTCTCATACTCATGCCTGAAGCACACTCACAAAATACGTGTATTCATGCACTAACAAGTAAATGTATGTACAAAACAGAACTATGAATATTGCGTGTATCTGCAAGTGCTGTGACTTCAGCTTTCTCGAATGTGCATTCTGCACATGTACTTAGCTTTCTGCTCTGACAACATACTTTGAAAGTGTATGTGCTCATTCAAAATGTAACTTTCAGGTCCTCTTAGCTGCAGCACATGAAGATCTACTGAAGAGTTTTCAGCAGTGATAGAAAATTATTCCCTCGTTTCTTTCTCCGGATGATTTCTGTGAACTGCAAAATGTCATTTTGTTCATTCATAAACAAAAGCAATGGGCAGATGTGGAAATTAAGAACAGTCTATAATAACAGCAAACACTACAAGAAGAAGGGAAAGTTTTTTTCTTTATCTGTGAGATTAAAATCTTATTTAATTTGAATTTTCTTCTCTTTTCTTTCCTATTTTTTCCTATAGACAAGAAACTTTGCTTTTGTCATCCAAGGGAATGAATATGAGTGAAAAGTAAATCACACAGACACACAAAAACCCAAGTATTATGTGTTCCTCAAAACTGTAAGTACATCCCTTTGCCAAGTTAGGCCAGCTTTCCTTTTATTTTTGCAGAAGTGAATATGCAAACTTCTCCAGTTTTCCCAGTAGCCGCTGTAAACTATTTGTCATAACCTTAAGACAACTCGTGAAATCAAAGCAGCTACAAAACCTCTACTTTGGGATTACTGGAAGAATTATTTTGAGTAAATTCAAACATCCTTAGTACGCAGTTCTGGAAAAACAATGAATATAAATGTCACATTCAGCCACTCACTTTTAGTTCAGAGTAAGTGTTTTTCTGCCAAAGGACTATACATGCTATATAATCCTCAACTCCTTCAGGATTTTAATCCACCGTGAAGCATATGGTAAAAAGGTAAGTGTTCTGTAGAATCATTAACTTGCCTAAAGCAACGTGGATGTTCTTTATTTCTTTCTTCAGAGACAAAGAGCATCTGAAAGTAGTTAACAGCTCAAACCCTATAGTTTGCTGAAGCAGCAAAAAATGAACCTGGAAATGTCCCTGCAGGGCTGAGTTTTATGTTAATTAGTCAATTCCCAGGGCAGTGCTTGTATTGACAAGAGTATGTTATTGTTCTGCTTCCTCAGTTAGTACTAGGAACACAACATATAAATACATTTATTAATCAGCACCAAAATGATCAGGGGATTGTGGTAAATCAAATCTATATTGGACATAAAAATTGCAGAAAGCCCAATTCTGATCTCATCCCAATGAGAGAAAATAATTGTCATTTTCATGTAATTATAAAAAGGATTTTTTTCTTTTACTATGTGCTTTAAGTCAACTTTGCCTTGTAAAATGCCCATTCAGTGGCACTGATGAAGAATGGAGTTATTAGTGGTCTCAACCAGCTCCTGGTGCTGAGAAAGGGGAAGCCAACTGAGGAAGGAGGCAGACCTAAAGAAAGGTAGCAAAGGATTTGCTTTCTTCTAAAGGAGCTGTGGAGCAGCTCGGCCTGGAGGAACCAGCCTTGCTGCTTGACCTCTCTTCCTGCAGCCTGGCTGGCGAGATGCAAGGCATGGTGGATTCAAGTGGTGGAGAAGCTACTGCTTGGTATGGCACCAGCAACTTTTTGTTTCCTTATGCAGACTGTGTGGCTGGCATCCGGAAACAGAGTAGCACTGGTGTATGGGATTTTATTGACCAAGAAGAGGCCATGCAGAAGACAGCCTGATCTCTCTACTTACTAGGACCTTAATTCTGTCCATTACCATATGTTTGGCCAAACCATTTACTACTACAATCAACTCATGTGCTGAGCAAGATTAGTAAAAAGAAGAGAGGGATGAGAAACTACATATGGTAATAGTACTCTGGAGTAAACCCACTTAAAAACAGTAAAATGACACTGAAGAAAAAGCAATTTTTGCACAAGACTTGACAGAGGCCTCTCATCCACTAAACCGTTGACCTGCTGACTTTTCCAAAACCGTTCTCTGGCCCTAAGGATAAAAGATATTACAAGGTTTGGGCTCACACTGCTAGCCCTCCCCTCTTTGCCCCTAAATTGAGTTACCGCAACCATATCACCTCTTGAGAAGAGCCTTAGGTTCACAGCAATCATCCAAATGGTGTTTGGCCATCAGCTGGGAGAAGGTGATCAGTCCATGCCAAAACTGAGCCAAAAAAAGTTCAAAGAAGGAAGTAGACTGTACTGGTGCTCAAACCTGTCCATTTGCCGTGATAAAGAGCACCTTTGGAAAAGTAAATGTGATACATTTCAGCCCATCCCAAGTGTTATGTTCAGGGACTGTTCCAGAATGGTCCTGATTCAAAGCACATCAAAAGTGTTTGCAGTTTTCCCAGTGGTTTTAATAGGTTCTGTGACCTATTCTTCAACATTTGACAATAATCAGCATTTTCCCTAGAACATACCACTTAAATGCACAGAAATCTAAATAAAAAAATGTTCCCATAATTTTGAAATCTTCATCTGGGTCTGTTTCTGATTCAAGAATAAATTAGATTCATTCTTATTTTGCCCAAACGAGTACATAAACTCTGCTTTAAATAACAAGAAACGCAGAGCAAGATTTTTGAGGTGATATTTACAATGATGAGTTCCAAATTTTTTGGAGGGGAAGGCATGAAAGAATGGAGTGGGAGTTTTTAAGCTAAAATCACAATTAATCCAGTTTGAATGTTAATTGCGCTGATTATTTTTCAGTCTGAAACTTTCCAATATACGTACTTTCAGCATGAGTGCAATATTTAAAAGTTTATTATAAAACTCCTTTACTTGGAACTTATTACACAGCACAAATCCCAGCTGTGTAGCCTGAGTTGTTAGTATTTCTTTCTCTCATGCTAAACAATGAAAAGCTACTTCCCAGAGAACTGTGACGCACAATATTTCTGTAATCTTAATATAACTTTCTTCCAACCACCTT
Organism: Bambusicola thoracicus; assembly: GCA_002909625.1. Classification (NCBI taxonomy): domain Eukaryota; kingdom Metazoa; phylum Chordata; class Aves; order Galliformes; family Phasianidae; genus Bambusicola; species Bambusicola thoracicus. Next base: position 20,234 of record PPHD01005048.1, on the reverse strand, counting down.
GTGTGTCCTCTTGCTTTTCTGGGATAAAGTTTTCAGAGGAACAAAACCCCCAAAAAAGTAATTAATCATCTGGTTCTGTTTAAGCAAATGGCTTGATTCTGTGACCTTCAAACTTCCCTCCCCCTCAAAGAAAGCAATAAGAATGTAAAGCAGAGAGAGAGATTTGTAGAGGTATAGAGGCTCTGACTCCCGCTGACTGTTAAAACAATCTTATCCTCAACACGTCACAGAATATAGGCAGTGCCATAGAATGCTGGGCCCCTTCTTTCAAGCTTCTTGTTGACTGCCTCTTATTGATACATGAAAATCCTTCATAATTTCATTTTGACTTTTTAAAATATAATTTGACCGAGCTTTCAAGGATCGTTTGAAATACCTGATAATCAGATTAAAATTCACAGTGTTGCATAAACACTTCTTGAGAGTTGTACATCTTTATTGTGAAGCAAAATTCATTAACAGTGTACTTCTACACAACTGATTTTCCTGTGGAAATGAACTTAATGGTCATTTGCATACAATACTCATCTGCTACACAGATTCTCCCTTCAACAACTTGCTGAGGTACATCACCAATGTTGTAGCACAACAGAGAGGTTTACATCAGGTTAGATGTCATTGTACTGTATTCAGAAAGGACCCCAAAGCAAAGAAACACAATGTGATTTACTCATCAGTGATGCCAACGATTCTTCCAGATGCATACTTTAGCACTGGTATCAGCAAGGCAAGGTTTTCAGCCCAACTCCATGGAGGATTTACAACCAGTACCAACTATGGCTTCTGCATGGAAAACCTAAATAGGTGATTAAAATAATTTTTAGACTGGAAGACCAGCCTAAACTTTTTAGACTAGACTAATCTGGTCACCGTTCTCTCAACAAGAATTGAACTATAGGCAGTGTAGTTTACTTACTTGGGGATCAAAAAGGAATCAAATAACTGGAAATAGAGTCAGACAGACTTTCTGTGTCTCAAATTAGTCCCTTTAGTACAGGACCATATTTTAAATCCCAAACTAGTGCAATGAACAAACTAATCTTCCAGTGCAGTTCTACGTATCCTCTCAATATCTGTTCAATCTGCAATGACAGGATCTAATAATTTACAAATAGTTATTGAGCAAAGCAGTCCTATTAAATCCCATTACTAGTGTGTAATCTACACTATTCTCACATGCACTTGGCCTTGAACTGGGAGCTCTGTGCAGGGGAGACACGGGATGCACGACAGTAGGATGAGAACAACAGTTTTGTAATCACATATTGCGTAACACATTTCTTTTCCTCCTCTTCTTGTTTTCATTATATATGCCTTAGTGAATTCCTCCAGAGCTATATTACCCCTCTGGGAAAGCTTATAGAAAAAAATCTCATCTTGAAGTGTAGCATGCATCTTCCCTCCAGATGTCCATATCTCCAGTCAATCTGTAGTCTCTTCTTTGGCAGTGCTTTGGCAGTGCTAGGCCTGTGCTTTCTCAGAAGTTGTTACATGCCTGAGTTGGTGGCTGCCTTATTGTTTATGTGATGAGTCACTCTTGGACTATTTTAAGGAGGTGATGTATCATTTTTGTAAATTTTAGATAAACTTCATTTATATTCTGATGATTGATGCTGACCAGTTATCTAGCTAATTGTACTTTCTTGTGTATTTCTTCCAGAATCTGAAGTGCATTCAGAATGAACAAAAGCTTTTCTTGCTTGCTCACTTCTTCTTTTTTTTTTCTTTTTCTCTTTTTTTTTTTAAGGAGGGGAGCCATTGTAATAAAGCTAACAAAACTGTAGCTGCACTACAGCTTTATAATAAAGCTTGTGACAAGTTCTGGGATCTAAGCCAAAGTCAAACCAAATGTACAGTTTATGAGGGTGAAAGGTTTTACTAGCCAGTCTGGTTCTCTTCCAGAATGCCTTCATTTCACATGTAAACGCTAATAGAAACAAACAGTGGTAGTACCATTAACTTCTATTTTTGCCTCACCACCTCCATTTTGTGCAATAAGCCACAGAAATAAATTGCAAGAAAACTTGGGGAGGGGGTAAAATAAGCAGAAAGAAGAATGAAATGAAACTGTTAGATCCCTTTCTCTGAATTCCATCTGGCCCTTTGAGACTTCCTTAAAATTATTGGCAAAAGTTATTATTTTGGGAGGGGAAAAGGAAGGTAAAGGAAGGAAAGAGGAGGGATCAGGCTAACTCAAAAAGAACCGTAATTATAAAAAGCTGCTTTATGCTCCTCCCAAGCTTTGTTTTTCTTTGCAATGCTAAGCCACCATGGTGGGAAATACATTCATCCTTTTGTTCGTACCTGATCATCACTTTGCAACAAGCCCTTATTTCTTTTACTTGGTCCCATTTAAGTCAAAACTCTTTCTGAAGCCTATGGGAGTTGTGTCTAAATAAGCCACAGCTCAAAGCAGGAGGGTCGCAGGGCCCCTTTGCTCACTGTGATATCATACACACAGCAAGCCTGTGAAAAAGCATGCTTGCACTATTCATCCTACATCCTTTTTATTTCAGCTCCTATACATGTGTTTCCTCCGATTGCACCTTGTAATAAACCCAAGACTGATAGCTCCTCAAGGCAGTGCCTTTCCATTTACTATGTTTACAGTGTACTTCTGCCAAAAGCACATCCTTATGCCAGGGTTATATATCAGTGCCTAAATACAATATATTTTTATTTTTTAATTTCAGAGCTATATTAAGTAATTGTAAGTAATCACATGATTGGTGGCAATTAGATCTTTCCTATATTTAAACTGCCTGCACTCCCACCAACTTCCCTGTATGCAAAGCTGGTGCTGAGATTGCAACATGACTCCCTTCTCAGGCTGTACCAACACTACTTTTTCCCTGAGAAGCTGTTAACACGGAGAACTATGCATTCTGTTCACTTTGAGGAACCATGTTTTTAACATTTATAAGCATCAGATACAATGAGGTTAGCCAGATAGGGTGTTTCCATTTGTCCATGTGTTGTAACTATAGAATGTAGGAATTCTTATACTAGCATTTGCTTTTTTTTTCACAAGTGAACTATTTAACTGAGCTCATCTAACTGGAGTCCTATATTTGCATAAACCGGATTTAAAAGATGTCAACACACATAGAATCCTGCTCTCTTATCTCTTGGTGTTGCTATAATGGAGTACACACATATGTACAGTGATACTCATTAGGTATGATGACAGTCATACATTCAGATGGGAGTTGCATTGCTTCATCCTTGCTCTATCTGTATTTCTTTCTCTCTGGATGAAGTTAATAACACACTTCTTACCACATATTAAGAAGTATCTTCTACTGATAAATGAGGTTTTACTGGTAATTGAGAGGAACCTGACAAAATCATGCTCCAAAATATGTGTGGGGTTTTTTTACAAGAAAGAACTCTAAATCAAAACAAAGTGGGAAGCTCTTCTTTACTGACATGCCCTCATCTTGCCTTCCTTACTGTTAAACTACTAAGTATATGGCACTTTGTTTGCAGAATGGTTATGTCATCCTAAAAAACTTAATTGAATCACTCAGCAGCCATCTGGAGCTATAAAAACACTGGTGGGATCTTCTTACTGAAGACACTTCACAACATGTCTCTAGGCCAGACATGCATTAAGGCATGATTGCACTCACTATCCCAACATGTAAACTGATCAGAATCCTTGAGCAGTTGCATAATACACACACAGTGTCTCACAAGTGACTCAGAATGTGTCCACACTGCAATCAGGGCATGCAATTCGTAAAGACATTTCTTCGGAGGTTTTAATAGACCTACTCCAAATAGTTACCAAGCATGGCTAGTCTGAAATTGGGTGGTATCTCTTCCAGAATAATTTCTGCATCTGACTTTTAGGACAGTTGTGCCTGTAGCAGAGGCCTTTGCGTCTCCTGTAGCTGGACTTGTAGAATCTTTTAAATGTGACAAGGGAGGGAACAAAAGCAAGGGCAAATGAGAACCATGGGATCTTCTAAAATAAATAGTGCATGCAACATTTCTTTTTGTTGTTGTTGATTCACAAGTTATATTCTAATGAACAACAACTATACAGATAGCATGTCAGGCTTTGTTGAAGATGATAATTTCAGGTTTGATCCCACACAGACTGATTTCCATTGATTTAATATAGGTTTGACCTGTCTACAATAGATACTTTCTTATGATTGCTTTCCATATAGCTCGCAGTCTGTATTACAAGACGAGATTCATTTCTCAATATCATCTGTTGTAATTAGAATATAAAAAAAGCAATGCTTGCAATCAGCAGCAGGCATGTCTTTGGGGACAGTCTTGTTTGCCACTCCACTAGAGTGGATAAACTGAAAAATAGTAAATGATTCAAGGCAGGAAGAAAGCAGTGCTTGGGAAATAAAACAAAACTTTGAGAACAGTACAGAAGACACAGCAGAAGCAAAATTTCACTCAGTGATTAATGATGAGAGTACAGCAGCAACCTGGAAAAGAATGCTGTAGTGAAACTTTATAGCTCAGTGTGAAAGCGAACAAGAGAAAGCATACACATTGCTGCAAAAGTTCTTTCTTAATAAATGCAGCTTAACACTGCCACAGATGTAGCACTAAATTTTCTTGTCAACCCTCAATTAAACAGTGGCAAGACAACAAGAGTTCAAGTTTATGGTGGTTTGTTTTGTTTTTTTTCTTTGTTTAGTCATTGTTTCAAATTGGCCAAGAAGCTGAGATAGATTCAAATTTGGACAGGGCAAATGCATAAATCCAGCCTCTTGTTTACTTCTGATTTGCAGAAGGTGTAACTCAACATAACCTTTCACAGCCAGCTTCCCTCAGAGGAAAACTCCACTGTACAGAGGGGGTCAGACACAAAATGGACAAAGTTGAGCACCATATATCTAGGGGCTATCAATACTGGAATATTCAGGACTTTTTAAGGGCTCAAGAGCAGGCAAAATGAGAAATAACTCTGCCTTCTAGCCCACAGCAGCACTGATTTCAGCAAAACATGCTCAAATCTTGGGATGAGCTTAAACGGTGCTACAGTTAAACTGTGATACTGGACGTAGTTCAACAGACAGCAAGTCAACATTATATTTGCTGTAATGGTGCTTTTGAATCACAGTATAGACTTCCTCCTTCATAACTGAAGAGTGGTCCAAGTTCCAAAACATAATGCTTATCTTAGCCAAAGGTGCTGTAATTGTGGATATTCTTGTTACTGATATAACAGTTCCAAGGGAGTACATTCCTCACACAGCTGGGAAGTCATGATCCCTCTGCTTACAGTCCCTTGGGAATTAACGAATCTTACATACTTTTTCTATACAAAAAAAATCAATTGTAAAAGAATGATTTACCTCTAACTCTTCTAGCTAGGAAAGTAATAGATGTATTTTACAACTCTTACTCTGTGGAATTAATTCAATAAGGCCACCCTGTTCCTCAGGCAAGTGCCCAACCCAATATCTGCCAAACAAAAGATAGATGGAAACAGACTTCTGCACCACAGTTTAGGTGGGAAACCCCTGACTTAGTAAAGACACATATAGCAAAGTGGCAAGTCTGGAGAAATAGCTGCCTTTTGACATATTCTATGGCTGACCTGAGATTCCCAAGAGCTCCTTTCTGAGTAAAGAAACTCTCTACCGAATAGTGCTTATAAGTGTTTAATTTTGGTGTGTAAATATGGCCCTGTGAGCCAAATGCTTCAATTATTTAATGGATACGAACCCAACTGCACTTGCTTGTTTGCTCAGAAAGGATTTAATTTGCTTTAGTTTAAAAGTGTCTCCATTAGATCTCCTGAGACCTGCCCACAGTTACTGAACTGAGCTTTCCCGATAGGTGTCTCTCTATATATTCTTTGCTTATTATGAGGCATGATCATGTCTTTTTTGAAAAACAGTTTCAGTGTTGCAGTAAATAAATGATGCTATTGCAGCTTTTTTTTTCCTTCTTAGATGATAACTTAGGCCCTATTTTAAGAGATGCTGAGAATTCATATCTTCACTTGACTTCAGTGGGCGTAATAGAAAAGCAGACAGCTGTTCCTCCCATTCTTCAAGACACACAGACAATAGTAAAACTGAAATCTGAACCCCATGACAGGGTGTCAAAATATTAATGTCCTGTTCATTTAGTCTGTTCTTGCCTTTTCATCATGGACAACTCACCTCTTTCAGCCCACAGCAATACTTAAGCAACAGTGCTGAATTCCAAAAACTTTGCTGTTTCCAAATACTGGTTGCCCTGGGAGTATGTAATGCCAATGGTACCCTGAGGGAGTAACAAAAGACATTTGAACAGTGAGGCATCCCACAGTCTTGACTCATCAAGGAACTCGGGTAGGTATTAAAAATAGACTGATGCGAGAACCTTGTTCTGTGTGTTAAGAACAGGCTAAAGGTAGACCAAAAATGTTGAAGGGAGATAATATTAAGGAATTAAGGATAAGTGACTAATACTCAACTCGAAGCATCCAGCTCAGCGAGTAAGGAAAATTTTATTTCAAGGTTTTGTTAAATGAAGAAAGTAAACAAGCAAACACCTGAGACAAAAGTTTCTTGGATAGCAAAGAACGGAAATCCAGTTAATTAACATTTACATTTCTTCTTTTCTACCTCAAGGAGACACTCTGTCTCTTTGGAGCATCTGTCCAATTGGCTGGTTGTTTCAGCTATGTGGATATTCTGCTGATAGCTATACTGTAGATTCCCATGCCAGATACTTGAGTTAATTAGCTTGTGGGCTGCTAGTGTCAGACTTGTTTAGTGCAGGAAAAAGAGCTGACAACAAATCATCACTGTGTGAGATCTTGATTATTGTTTAGATGCAAACAGCAACATGCTGGCACCTCCTTACAAGTGTTTTCAATTACAGAAAGATGTTCTAATGCTAACACAATGATGCTGGCTTTTTTTTTTTTTTTTTTTT
>PPHD01005048.1:0-13182 GCA_002909625.1 Bambusicola thoracicus | reverse complement strand
GTTTTTTTTTTTTTTTTTTTTTTGATAGGAGAAACAAGCTGGATTGTTGATGGCCCCTAACACTGCAGAAGTGTTTTTTTATGTGAATTTCTTTTAGGTGACCCTGTTTTCTCTGGGTTCACAGGTTCATTGGCCCAGATCCTAGGTTTTTAAGGAAGTCTCTGATAACCAGTTGCTAAAACACAAAGGGGCCACAAAGGATACTAGACATGCTATGCAGTCAGCCTACATTCACAGAAATATTTACATACATGCATCTAATTGCTTAGAGAAATTAACACGAACATAATTTGAACAAATACAAAAGATCTGCTACTTTATTTGTGTCTCTCCAACCTATTACCTCTTCCATGGTGTCTTGCTTTCTCCAAAACTGTTAGTGTTCTTTTGAGGAAAATACTACTCACTGCAATTAACCTTCTTTTAGATCTGCCATCTACTCTTCACAGATGAGCACCATAGCAGAATATTATTCACCATGAAGCAAGGTATAGAAATGTTCAAAGTTTGCTAGGCACAGGATTGCTGTGACAGAACAAGAGGCAAAAATGTTCTGCAGTTCATTCTTTACAGTGTTTAAGTATGCATTATGGAAAGGTATGGTACCGTTGGTAACAGTAAGATGTTGAGATTCTGTGGTGTTAAGATCAAGGGAAAATACACAATATTACATACTTACTTTTTGCTCTTCAGGTGACATTCCTGTAGATGTTATTTGTTGTCTCACTAAGTGTTGCAGTATTCAGAACCAGACCTGGCCAAGTCCTAGTTTGAAAATAAAAGGGACAATTCTCACTTGAAATGTTTTGTAAATTATTTTTTTTCATTTTCATCAAGACATTCTGTTGACAATACTGTCTTCCACGTTTATTGCCTCATATCATTTCATTATTTTACCATAAGAAACTATCCAAACTTACAGTATAATGTAAGACAATCTCACGGACTGCAGTAAAACAAGAAGAAGGTTCTCCCATGTATGCTTTTCACCAGCATTTTGCAACTTCCATGGTCTAATCAGGAAAATAAACGGTCGTGAAGCATAACCCAGAATCAGAAACCTAGCTGAGTCAGGATATAAAAGATCCACAACTCAGATCTCAGAGGATACTCCAATGACCTGTTTTGACCTCAGTTGCTTCTGAATCATCAAACCTCACTAGCTTGATAGCTGTAGAATCAAGGTACAGATAAAGGAAACTCTGTGCTTCGCGAACATGCACAAACAGTAACAAGTAACTCTAGTCGTGTAATTAGCTACTTCATATGTAATTAGTCTAATATGTAAATTGGAACTCTTGGAATTAATTATGCAACATGCATGCCTGAATTTATTCTATAGGTAGCAATTTGTGCATTGTGTTGTATTTCTTGAATTCATAAACAAAAAAGTTTGGGGGTGATAAAGCACAAGTATGTAAACAGATCAGAAAGAAGACATGGGATTGTTCTGCATATGTTTTAGGGGAAGCAAATAATGGCAGATGTTGTGTGTAGCTAAGCAAAGGTGAGCAGGCAGCTAGAGAGAGAAAAGAGATATATATTTTTTTAAGTACCAGTTTGTCAAACACACCTTCCATACATGGTGTGATTTCTCCTACCAGATCATTGCTAGGATAGCCCTGAAGTGTCTGAAATGACACTGATGGTTCCAGACTGGTTTCAAGGCCCGTATTGCAAAAATGGCTTCTGAGTTGAGAGAGAGCAAAGAGATCCGAGATTTCCAAGTGATCCTTGCAAGTCAGGACAGTGTTAGGTGCAACAGTGATTGTATTAAACCCAGTTATAGATAACTGTGAAAATATTTGTTCATGATAAGACAAAACAAATCTAAGAAGCACTTCATATTGAATGGTCAGAGAGCAATGTGGTGATGGAGACCAATGACTCCTACTAGTTACAGAATATATGGCACTGTAGATCATGATAATTCCTGGGAGACTCTAAAGATTTAAGTGAAAATTTTAAAATGGTGATAAATGTAGTGATATAGAATGCGACCACTGTCTAACTGTTCTTTAAAAATACAAGTTTCTTCCACTGAAAAAAGAACACAACATGATTCAACACCTACTTGAAATGGCCATGAGACAGACATTCTTGAGTGATAGCTGTAATGCTATCAGACAGAGAAACTGTGATTTAGCTAAAGATTTCCCTTTCATTAAAGAAAGAAACTTACCAAATTCCTGAAATTCACAATCAGATATGAGATGTGCTAATTTAGGACAAGCACAATATGGAAAGGATGGACTTTGCACAATTTCAGAGCATTATGTTTCTTTCAGGTGACATCTGTAGCCTGGCTGCTTTCTTTTAGGAATAGATTAGACAGGTATCAGTCTTTAAGCTCAGTGAAAAGAGCAAATTCAAGCTGTAATGCTGCCGACTGTGCAGAAGTCCCAAGTTTCTTCTGCAAAAGATTTAATTTCTTCCTCTTGTTCTTTCAGGAGGAAAGATAAATTAACAGGACAGTTATATATGAAATTACCCAGAAAAGCAAAAGAGAATCATTACTCTTGGAAATTTATTGATGAGGGCAGCATACGAGTGTTCAGTCTGGATCTAAATCAATGTTACCTCTTGATTTAGGCACTGAAGACAGTGTTTGGATACTGCTGGGCAGAGAATGCTGTTGAGATTTAGTAGTCATAGCATTAACCATGAATCCTGCTCAAAACTGGGGCTTTCCAGTGCTAAGTCATATGGAAACATGTTCTGCTCTGAAAAGAGAATTTTGAAGCCAGCGACAGCCTGTGATGCCTTTGAGGTGGAGTTTGTATGGTGAGAGAGAAACTTTTTAAGTCAGCTGGTATAGTCAGAGAAAACAGGCCTGCAAATGCTTTTTCAAGACGTAGGGATTTCTAGCATTTTTTCCACCTATATTAAGGAAATCATTCTTTTTCCTGTACTAAGGGTGACTGAAGGATCTGAGTCCAGAGAGAATTGCACAAATGCTGTATATAACCTACTTTATTCCCTATCAGGTAAATGTGCAGTGTGTGGATCGGTACTTCCATAAATTACAGAATCTAGGGTCTGAGCAGCCAGCAAGTAAAGCAGTACCTTTCAATCTTATGAACATGTTAACTTTATACTACCTAATATTGGAGCCATAGACCCTTCCCCAATCAAGGAATTTCCTACTAACCACCTATGCTCACAACTCAGATAAACAATCATGCAGCATGTTGATTGATTCATGCACGTGAACAAAGTATAATGCTAGTATTATATGTATACAATTAAAGATAACCTCCCAGCCACATAAGTGATACTGACCCTTCTCTCCTTGATTGCTGACAAAAGCTGCCCATTTGCATTGGGGTCAGCAGACTGTGAGTGATGGTGTTCCCATAAGGTAGAAGAGCATCAGATGAGCTCAGGAGGAATGAGAGCAAGCAACCACTGTGCCTCTCATTCCAAAACAGCCACCATGATCAGGTTTCTCTTTCTTTGCAGTCTAAATGGCAATGGCCACAACTGGAAACTCGTAAACTTTTCAATACAATTAAGTTATAGCAAGTCAAAGACCTTTATAAAAGGATTATTTGAAAGATGTTATAAAGTCTCTGTGTAAGCAGAAATAAAGAATCTGATCTGTAACTTTTTCCTTAGCCAAACATTCAGCAACCTATAATAGTAGTCATGAAATAACTAAATTATTTTCCTTACCAGTGAAATGCTCCTAAGGACACAGCTTTAGGGGGACGGGTGGAAGGGGATAAAGTAATTTTAGAAATAATAATAATTTCTGTGATTCTTTACATTTCATTACTAATATTTAACTGTTGCTGTGCATGGCCTGTTTTTATGACTGGTGTCTGCAAAAGTTCACTGGGTTGGTTTTTTTTTTACTGGCAAAGATATCAGCAGAAAGCAGAGTTGGGGGGATGGTAGAAAAGGGCACACGTGGCTTTCCAGAACCAAAGGTTTCGTTTGCATGCACAAGCCTGCATGCCAGCACTGTGTGCACACACGTAGGCAGTGAGCAGCTAAGCATCACAGCCTTTATTTCCAGGACTTGGTGCTCACACGTCAATGTAAAATATTACCCTCCAAAAATAATTATTCTTGCAAACATCATGAACCTAACCAAAGTGTATCAGATAAATTATTCACTGTTTCATTATTCACTCAGCTCAGCTTCTGTGGGTGTGCTCTCATCAGCATTTTGAAAGTCAGACCAAATACTGGAGCCTACCTATGAGTATAATGAGAGTTAATGATTCACAAAGCACAGTTCTGATTTTAGTAACAAGTGTTTTTAAAAATCGTTTTCTAGACTCACCCTGAAAGAGATTAGCATAAAATGTCCTTATCTAACAACCTAAAAAAGAATGGTTTGATATCAGCTTTGACAAGCTTTTTAAAATCAGTTTTACTGTTGTCCACTGTTGAAGATAGCAAGACTGTACAACGGGTACTATTTCTCCTCGCATTTCAACATTTCAGACTTACCACTTTATCCATAATGGATTTCTTTCGTATAAATTCATCGGAGTTTCAGTCCAGAAGATGTGCAACCACATATAATTGGGCTGTACAATAACAGTTTGAAAACAATTCAGAGGAAAGATACTAAACCCTTGACTTCTACAACCAGATGTCAGTAAGGGTCGTACTCTGTTAAGGCACCTACTGATGGTCTGAGTGAATTTAGTCACACATGGCGCAGACTACTGAAAATAATATGATAGGTATTTTCAATGTGTCTGCAGACCAGTCACATTTTAATTTTACATTCTGAATAGTGCACATCCAGCCTTTGGGCTGATCAGTTATTTGAAAGTACCACAAATAAAACCAGCAAAATCCCCCATTAAGGCAATAGGTTAGAACCACTAGAAATGCAAGGAAGCTTCACCCAGAAGGATTCCTTCTCGATTTTCAGAGCAAAAGAACATGCTAGTAAAGTTGCCAAACCAAAACCAGCTGATGCATTTCTTTGGATGAATACTTCTTTATCCTGTCTGTTAGACCTTGTTGACCTAGGTCAATTTAAACAGAAAAAAAAAATGCAGATGGTATATGATTTAGCCTCTATAGCTATTCAGAATGAATCATAGATGTCAAATACTTCATTAAGAATCCCAACACTAGCATTAATCTCCAGGGCATGGTATAGTTCATTTGGGCCACAGAAAGGAGAATGTGTTCTTTCTTCCTCGCTTCTAATCTATTTGATTCCCAAAATGCTCACTGGATAGCTTATAATAAATAGTACAAAAAGGCATTTATTATGAAAACATTAAATGAGAGGAAAGAAGATGATATCTATATGCAACTTAAGGATCTTAGACATATATTGTTTCAAATAAGAGACCTGGATGGCAGTCAGAACTCTACTCATCCTTTTCAAGAATATTAAAATCCAACTTCTTCCTTGATAGCATCAATGATCAAAAGGCATAAACAATCAGGCTTTCTATGCTAATGACTGCACTGAAATATTTCCTTTAGTAGTTCAACCAATTAGAAGGAGCAGCAGCCATTAAGAGGAATCTTAATAATGGATTAGTTATACATGATCCTTTGAAAAAAAATAGTTTTTGATCCCATGTATCATTTTGAGATTTGAACTTTTTTTTATTTAATTAAACTGTTCTCAGACTCTTAGAGCATGATGCTACCAGCCTCTTGCCTTAATTTTTATTAGCTTAATTTGTGAATCATTGAAAATTAATATATTTGTGATTCATGCATGACAGAGGAGATCTGAAAGCTTAAGTTATAGAGTTCTTATAGAAGAAAGACTAGTAAGGCAAAGGATTTCTAATTGCTATGAACTAGTAGGGACAGGGAAAAGTGCTTAAAATGAAGTCATATTTCTGTAATTGGATTCATTAAGAAGCAGTGTCAGGGTTAAGACTTGACTTTTCGAAGTAGCACAAAAGTTTTTGAAAAAAGAGTTACTGTGTTTTATTCCGATGGGTATGGAGAAAAAAAGGATTGCTTATGCTTTGGGAGTATATTAACCACAACCCATTTAGAAGAAAAAGCATTTCTAGCTAATCGTGTCCTCCAGTGATGATTAGATTAATACTTGTCAAAATTTGGTCAATATACATTATGCTAACATAAAGTCACACTCAGCTGTGGATTCTGTTTAGGCCATATGTTGAGCAATCAGTGCTGCAGTGCAGGAGGATATGATGAGTAACTCCATGGTCAATTCAGAATTAGTTGGAGCATCACATATGTAATTGTTACCAGAAACAATTCAGACTGTTTAGAAGGTGTGTGATTCCTCTATAGGTTGTTCTCACCCTAGAGTTAAGAAAAATAACCTCATTTCTTCTTTGTTCCTCATTTATGTGTGTGATTTTTTTTTTACAAAGGAAAAAGGGAAAGGAAGGATAGGGAAGGAGCAGAAATACACAACAGTGTTGGTCAGGAGCTTTGTTTGAAGGGCTTCCCAAGTTGTTTCTACTGTGTCCAAATCAATATGCCACCAGGTCTACCCTCATTCATAGCATAGCAGGTAGTTCTGCCTACCAGGTGAATCTGTGGCCAACTTGTCTGAACGCCTCCTCTGTTTTGCTGCAAAGCCATGCTTAATCCATCAATACACAAACAGGTTAGTCAGTCCTACCTCGGAAAACAAGTGAAGCTCTGCATGACAACTGCAGAAATAAACCCAGGTGACTGGTGAATCACAAATCTCTGACAACAACACTGCTTTCCAAAGGGAATTTAGTTTTTTCTCAGCCAGGCTAAAGTACACATTTTCAACACTAAGTACTTGTTGGGCCATGCTGTGTTAGTTCCTACTAGTTTCAAGCTTCTGGTGAACTTCATACCAACCTGCAAAGCACACAGCTGAAACATAGCGCCCTGGTAGCAAGCCTCCTCAAGCCCTGAGTAGTGAAGGGAATCTTCGAACCATTCACTCTTTTGGCAGCTTTCTCTTTCCTTCAATCAAGAAATAAGGAGGTATTTTGAAGGTGAAACTTCTGGTGGTTATGTGCCAGTCTCAAAGTGCTAGCATCCTTAAATAAACATGAGCATGCTACTCCTGCCTTCAAAGTTTGTGGGTTTTTGTTTTGTTTTTTATCTCAGAACAGGAACATTTAGGAAAATACAAAAGTTTTGCAGGTTGGAAAAGCATTTCCCACACAGCTCTAGTTTTAGTAATGGGAGGCTTCCAATGGTATTCAATATTTCAAGCAATTTTGGTTTCAATTAAATTAATAGAAGAGAAAATAAAAAAGAAAGGGCTCGGAGAGGGGGTAAACTTTTCCTACCCTGAGGGAAAATTCAATTACTTAAATTGTTCTTTTGCAGAGGAATGAAACAATTGCAGCAGAAGGAACATTGGAAAATGTCATCTAATCTGCTTCTGAAGTGCAGTTTATGCAGTGAAGCACCATTTGTGTGGAGTCCACAAATTTACTTCAATTTAGAGTACTAGCCAAACCCTGGTTCTCTAGTTCTGGTGTTATTTGAAAACTTTTTTAGTTTTGAGTGTGCCTATTGCCAAAGCAACTGAAGCATCTAGGCTCATCTCACAGAGACAGCTGAGGCACATGCGCTTCCCTGTCATCTCAGCAGCATCTAGGAGATGCCTTGGAAGCCAGTGACCAAGACATGCAGTTGTAAAATACAGCTTTTAGGAATAAAGATGCTGAGAAAGCTATAAAACAGCTTTCAAAAATAATAATAATAATAATAAAAAAAAAAAATAGCCATGATTGCGCTCGTACAGCCAGCTAGTGAGCACCAAAGTTAAACTGCATTACCACTGGGTAATGAATGATTATTCTCTAAGACTTCTTGTGCTATACCAATCTATGACATTAGTTGAGATCATTAGTCACAACTAAGGACACAGGCTAAATAAACATGATCCCTAACCTCATACAAACCCTGGCAGGGCTCACCTTGAGATTCCTTGGAGAGCTTTGAAAGTGGTACCCATAGTCTTCTGGAAAGCATATGCACAACTAAAGTGTTTTCAGAGAGATGACTGCATGCTTTTAGGAACAATCCCATTCATAGCTGGTAGGAAAGGTAAGTGCTTGGAATTCTCATCCAACAGCCAAGAGTTTTACTCCAGAACACATAAGAAAATACCGCTTCAAAAAGACAGTAAATGAAACCAAACCCAAGAAAATAAATATGTAGCCAACATTTTCCAGAATATACCACCTTCAGCTGGTTCTTGTTTTAAGAATACGGTAAAATTGAGTTATTGCAGGTACTGCTGTCTGAAAACACCCACTATTACAGCTGATAAGATAAACTCAAAGAAAAAATCTTGAAATGGCCTCAAAGAACCCTCTGAAAAAAAAAATTTAGATCACTGTAAGCCTGCATATTTGGGAAAAGAGTCTGGTTTTCACTACAGCAACATCCATCTCTTCCATTCTGTACGTGTGCAAACACATCGCGTCGTTTGTTCTTTTCTTCCAGTGAGTCCAACGACTGACTACCACAGCTTCGAATTTCATTAATTTCACTGGGTTTTGTCCTCTCCTCTGAAGCAGTACGTTAGTGATGACAACTCAGTGCTACTAAATGAATCTCACATTTACACTGAATGCCTGAGTACTTTTAGAAGCTTGACTTTTTCCTACTTCTGTCATAAGTCTGCTTGGCAAAAAATAAAAAATAAAATAAAAAAGCAGCTGAAGGGGGCATGCTCACTTTCAGAATTCAACGAGAGAGAGTGGAAAAGCAACTTTTTAACACTGCTCAGGAAAATACTTTTCAGTCAAACCCCAGGAGCATATTGCCCAGTTTCTGCCTGCAGAGCTGAGGCTGCCCACGCTCAGGGGCGATTGGCAGTCAGTACCGGGTTCCTTCACAGCACTGCTAATCTGCACTAATACTCTCCCATGCTTCATTTAATTTCACTCTCAGGGCTCTTTTTCAAATTCCTCCTCAAATCTTCAAGCAATGCCCTCATTGTTTAGGATTCCTTTACCCTGACAAGGCTGACCTCAGATATCCTCTCCTCTTTCCTGCTCTGTAACTCAGGCAGTCCACTTACTCATTCATATGGTAACCGCACATAATGGCCTCCACATTAATTAAGTAATTTTGGTTCTTTAAGGTACTACAGAGGGGTTTTCAATCTTCCAGTGCCTTTCAGGCCAATTGAACTCATTTTTTTGTTGTTGTTGAATGGGCCAGAGAGTACATGGAAGGAGAGCCAAAGGGAGCATGCTCTCTCGTTGGACCATTTCTTTCATGCTGCTGCAGGACCCCCTCAAAACAACATCAGCAAGTCTAATTTGCCCCAGCAGTGGATGGGAAACAGCCCAAAACCCTGCAGATTAATTTATGTAAGATGTACACTTTAAAGCGAGTGAGAGCAAGGAATGAGGGAGCATTTACAGAAGAAAAAAAACAAAAAAACAAAAAAAAACAAAAAAACACCATGCTGTTGCTGCGAGACCTAGAAGGACCCTCTTGTTTCAGGTCTCTTGGGAGTTGAGTGGCCCCAGGACAGAGTCCTACCTTTGATTTATGCTTCTTTTTTATTTGATACTTCAGAGTTACCTCACAATTCAGTTAAAATCAGAGGGAGAAAAAGAAAAATCATACAATGCACAATGAGTATTTGAGCAACTGCTGGCATTTTGTGCAAAGACATTTTGGTACTACACAGACAAAACAGGCACAAAAAGGGTTTTTGTTGTTGTTGTTGTGCTTTCTGAGGAGTCACGTGTAGTACCAGAAAAGTAAAAAAAAAAGTCGTAGAAACTTTATGGTATACATAAGTTAGTGTTCCACAGTCAATACTGAAATGAAAAGGAAAATGCAGATCAATACATGAAATGGATTGCCGGACACTGCAACTGTGACAGTCATTGAGAAGCTCAAGTCCAAGCCATCATTCCTGCTGAACCAGTAGACTCCAGCTGCTCCTTGATGGCCAGCTGTGATCACCCAGCTAAGATATTCTCATGACAGGAGTCCTGTAATAACATATTGAAATCCAGGGGCTGCAATACTTAGCTAGGTACTATTCAGCGTGACTTAGTAGGGAACAACCACACCTTTACATACACTTTTTTTTCTGTACGCAACTCAGCACATGAACTGAGAAACAGCATGACTGACAGTGGTTAGACATCTTACTGGTATTCCCAGCAAGGCCAAGAACAGTCATCTCTGTGACAAATCTCTCTGGTTTGTGATACTGCAACGCTCAGGATGCATCACGTGGTGCTACCACTGTGCAGTAACCATTCTACTGCTAAATAAAGCTGATTTAATTTTGTACATTCTTAGAAACTCATATCCAGTCTGATCTACCCACCACATCTAAAAACATTTGTTTACTCCTTATGCAGCCACAACACTTAGTTCACAGATGACTGCCTCTAAAGTTCTAAGGAAGTTCAAATTAAGTTTCATAACAGAAACACAGCATTTGTGTGGACTCATATCTGGTGAGAGCTAGTTCAGCTCCAAAAGGTTTGTGTCTTACTTTTTATTCACACTATTCCAAATCCTTGTCTTAACATTAATAAGACAGAAATAATATTCAAGGTCCTACTTGATGTCTAAATGCTGATGTAATTTGACAGCAGAAACCTAACTGTAGAAACTTTCAAATAAACCAAGGAGACAAAAAGTGCAAATCTAAAAAGAAGGTGAAGACATTTTGTGGAATTAGACCTTAAATCTTGGTTTCAGAAGAGACTAATACTTAAGAGCCTATGTCACAACTTTCAGCAAGATGTCAGGTACAGCTAATACAACATTTAATACTGATGCAGTTAGATTTGTACTCTTAGCAGTATCACCTATGTCAATCTAGAAAGGAAATAGCAATATAGAGAAGCAGCAACATAGTATGTCTTTATATTTATAAATGTGGTTGTGCTAGGACAATTTTCCAACAAAAACACGTCCAGTAACCTAAATGGCTGTACCGATGCCAGATCTTCTATAGGAGACCAAAAGTCTCAGATGTCTTAGATGTCTGTAACACACCAGTTTCACTAAAATTTTGGCAGGCAATAGTATTTCCAAGCCCATGTGTAAGCACTAGATCACATCTGAGAAAGCAAGAAGATCTTAAGTTACCTGTGCAATGTGAAAATATTATTTTTAAAACATATGAAAAGTATAAGAATTGGCAAGTTACAAAAATAAGGCCATCAGCTTCAAAAGAAGAAAATTGAACAAAGCCATTCTGAAGGTAAAATAACAGAAGTAGATAGAAATCTGAAATAATGCTGATTATATTGGCAAGACTTCTTTTTATATAACCTACATTTATGGAAAATGGTAATGACAGCTAATAGCAATATGTATAATGCTATCTGAGCTTTTGATCTGAGTCAATAGATATGCCGTTATCTCCATATATATGAATAGATAAATTCAATAATTTCTAGATTCTGAATTTCCTAATTTAGATCCCCCCCCACTAGAAGCTTGGAAACTCCAAGTGAAGGCAGAGGAAGGAATTCCTTAGTTTATCTGACTTTTGGGAAAACTTCAGGTTAATTGATTCAGTCAGTCACTTTTAGGGTAGTTCTGACTGCCCTGTCAGAAACACACTGGTGTGCCCATGCTGACAGATATCCATTCCAAGACTAATCTTCAAGGCATCGAAGCCTTGATCATCTGTCACAGGTTCAACAGTGCCCTGTGGCAATGTTGCATATGGATTTTTCCTCTGGACATCCACAGAAGATTTGAGAACATGCCATTAACATTTCCCTCTCCTTACCTAAGCCCATTTCACATCCAGACAAAATCTCTCCTATTGCTCACTTTATACTTGGGGAGGATTGTAAGCAAGAACTCCAGAGTATTTGGTGCTCCAGAACTGGAAGAATAACGTAGGAACCAAAGCTCGTATCAGGCACTGGTTCTATAAGCCCTTCCTGATCTACACCCCACCTAAGCATTTCCGGACTGTACCAAGCATACAGTCGCAATAGTATTTTCTCATAGCAGAGCCCATGACTTCTATACAGTAAGAAGACTGTACACAAGGAAGATTATCAGAACGATGACTGCAGATATCTCAGCGTTACTCCTGCCATAAAGCTCTTCAGATCCAGTAAAATCTATACCTATTGCCAGTGACTAGCCAACACAGTCAGGAGACTTCTGTGATTTCATAATGTAAAGATCTGAAGGATAGCTGAATCTCAGCTAATCATTAATGTAATTTTAATATTTACATACATTTATTTTTAATAGAGTAATAACAATGAAGCAATTATGAAGTTTACAGATGGTTTCATATTTGGTATCCTCAAACAGCTTTTTGTGTGCATTTCATCACTTTTTTCTATACACTTATTTATCCTTTATGCTTAAGTACAAAGTACTAGAACTTTACTGCTGGCACACACTCTAACATAGATTTCTGTCATGAATAAACACAAAGTGAGAACTAACAAATTGCCTACCAGCAAGGTACCCTTGTTCTGCACTTTCCAGAACATCTGTAGAAGTCTGAAGGGCAGAAATCAGATCCCTGGAAAACAGTTGGCCACAGCTAATTCTTTATGAAAGGAAAAAAAAAGTCCTTTCACATATTTAAGAAGGCTAGGAGATTGTTATCATTTCCTCTGCAAGTCACAAAGAGGTACTTTTAAGAGAATTCAGCTAGGGATTTTGCACTCTTAACTACTCTGAATAGTCAGGCCTTGGTTGTCTGGTTTAAATGATAATCAAAAACCCTAAAATACATCAATGGGTTTCACGTGAACTCCTGATATTTTCCGCTCTTTGTTTTTCATTTCAGATATGGTCTTCTGTACACATTTATAGGCATCGATAGGTATTTATTTTATTTCAGATTCCCTGCATAAGATATTTTTAGGTTCTGGGCCAAGTTATGGCCTCAGCTGTGCTAATGTAAACCAAGCTACGCCATCTTCTTGAGTGAGCTTCCCTTAGTGAAGGTGTAAGCAAGACCTGGCTTTCATACCTGATCTGTGGTGCCCTGTAAATATCTCACACTGAGATCTCAAACAGAAATATTTGAGTGTTTGAAACGCTGCTAAATATATATCTAAGTCCATTCCTGCTCAGGTTTTTACTGGAGTGCCATTTAAGAACTGTTTGGAGAGAGAGAGGAAAAAAAGAGAAAGCTGGACAATTTGACCTAAGTTTCTAAATTTACCTAAATTGACTGTACATTTTTCTTTAAATGTGCTGTGACTCAAACATGCATGCACTTGCCATCTGTGTACACAGTGA
>PPHD01005047.1:13366-27202 GCA_002909625.1 Bambusicola thoracicus | reverse complement strand
TTTTTTTTTTTTTGGTGGGAATGGTGGCAGATCTGTATGCATGGTTGTGTGAAGTACGGACTACTGCACTCTAAGGTTTTCACAGACACAGAGAATTGCTGAGGTTGTCAGGGCCCTCTGGAGGTCATCTCCTCCAAACTCTGCTCAAGCAGGGGCACCCACATCTGGGTCCTAGGCCCATGTCCAGGCTGCTTTTGAAGATCACCAAGCAGGATACACCATAGCTTCTCTGGGGGGCCTATTCCAGGGATCTGCCACCCACACAGCACAGAAGTGCTGCTTGTTTTACAGAGGGAACCTTCTATATTCTAGTTTGTGCCCATGGTACCATTGGAAACATTCTGACTCCATCTTCTTTGCACCCACTCTTAAGGTATTTATAGACATTGATGAGATCCCCCTGAGTCTTCTCCAGGCTGAACAGTTCCAGTTGTCTCAATCTCTCCTCACTGAAGAGGTGCTCCAATCCCTGTACCATCTTGGTGGCCCTTCACTAGCTTTTCCATTATGCTCACATTTCTCCTGTACTGGGCAGCCCAGAATTGGATCCAGAACTCCAAATGTGCCCTCCTCAGCACTAAGCAGAGGGAAAGGAACACCTCCCTTGATCTGCTGAAAATGTTCTGCTTAATGCAGCCTAGGATACTGTTAGTCCTTCTTCTGCCTGGCTCACAGTGCTGGAGTGTAGGAGCCTTTACTAATGATCTTATCTAAGGCTTGGTGAATGGCAAGCATTGATCTTAATAGCTTTCATCCAAGGAATGAGCAGAATTATGTTTTGAAGTATTTTTGTCCTAAAGATACCTACAATGCTTCATATTTAAGAGCAGGAGATAAATAGATTAGGAGGAAGGCTGAGGAATAACAAAACCTCCTTGTTAACAGACTCAACTTGGACTTTCAAAAAGCTGCTTTTCCAGCTTTTATTTGTATACAATGTCAAAGGGGTTAAGCAGTGACTTTTAGGACAAAATCTGCAGATGCTATGAATCTATATGTTGTAGTAGCTGTTGTAGCTTGAAATCAGCACTGGAACACATCAGCAACTTACCAACTGCAGTGACTTTGTACTCTTATGTTCCTCTGCCTGAGACGGGGAAAGTGTCTGAGTAAGAACGTCTCACAGAGTACGTTCACCCATACTTTGCTGAAACAAGTGAACTGCTTCTGGTGCCATAGCTTGATCCTTTGAATGCAGCTGGAATGTTTCTGTACTATAGTGAGAATTATATTAAAATGATCTCAGGGGATTTCTGGACACTGTGGCTTGGAATGAAAAGTATCTGAGCATCAGAAAGAACAAAATATTTTTTTCACATTTTGTACAATTAAAAGATGAGGATCAAAAAACCACCAGACATTTATATGCTATACAAGAGTATTCAGAGTTACAATAAGAAGTGGGAAAAGAGCACTGAAAATGATTTCTGTATCACTAGAAGTAACTCTTCTACTGAGAGGATAAACCAGCCTTGACAGCCTGTGATCAGGAGGAAACCTCTCCAGGATGGCACTGCTCATCCTATGGCCGCCCACCAAGTAGGTTTTGCTGCATCTGTTTCTCAATCAGTTAGGTCTACTCTCTGCCGAAAACAGGGTATCAGAGAACATGAACCATTGGTGTCAACTAGCATGGGACCTTTTTCTTCTGTAATGTGCAAAGCAGGGAAACTGAGAGAATTTGGTTCTGAGAAGTTTGGAGTGAGAGATGAGTGAGGACTGGTACTGCAGTAATTCATACCATTACATTCCAGACCAAACTAAGGTGATGGTTGTTTCTTGGTGTTGTTGTTGTTTTGTTTGTTTGTTTGTTTTTCCTGTAAGTTTTTTTTTGTCTCACTACTTTCTATATTTCCCACATTCCACCACTCTGAATCTTTTCATTATTAATTTTCTATGCTCACTGCAGAATTACAGAACTTTAATTCACATTCAAGATAAGGTCTTGACAAGGTCCCATGAAAATTAGATAGAGCTTTTTTCCTAAATCCAGTCATTCTTGTCTTCTTGTTTCCCAATAATTACCTTGTCTACAAAAAATACTGCATTCCTACATTGTGCCCACATAATACTAAGAAAGTTCTTCTACTAGCTTGCCTTCTGGTGATACATCTTTCACTTTCATAATTGTTATTTTTTGGTTGTCTTACCTTCATCTGAATGTATAAAAATGAGTTGCATTTACTTCATATTATCAGTACTCTCACTAATGTAAGTTTTTGATGCATACATTCTTTGTGTCTCTTGATATCTACCAATGGAGACTTGGAATCAGAGTTCGCTCATACACTCTGGAGTCTTGGTCACAAGCTGAGATGTCCAAACTTGGTGCTCTCCCTGACTGTAATTTTCCCATGTATTTTCATGTATTTTCCTTGGGAGATGTATATCTGTTTCTTTCATTTAATCTCTTTTTTTTTTGAGCAATTAGTCAAACAATAAGTGTAAGTGATCTTTTTTTTTTTTTTTCCAGTCAGCATATTATGCCAATCTCTGTCAGAGGCCTTCTCGTCTCCAGCTGCAACAATGGTCCAGAGTTGGTTGTTTTTTAATGTCCTGCATCTCTGAAAAGGTGAGATTTAATTTATGCGTTTGTTCTGTGTCGCTTAAGTTTGTTACATTCTTGTTCCATTTCTGGGCCCAGTACAATAAAACACTTAAGTACGTCTTTATCTCTATTGAATTAAGTACTCCTATTGTCTCTGATATTATTTTGTTGCCTTCCTATGAAGAAGTATCTACTTCCTGGATAAATAAAATTTGGTTTATTTGGCAGGGTCAGTGACATTCCACCTTCCCCTTGCAAACAGAATGTTTCTAAATCTTCAAGGGTCTCTGTCATGTTTTACAGAAAGTAGGAAGTTAAATAACTCCGTAAGATGAATTCATTTCTACAGAAGGTAGGAAGTTAAATAACTCTGTAAGATGAATTCATTTCTACATGGTCAAGTCTCTTCTCCAAGAATGCAAACAGGTGTGTCGAACCATAGAGAAACTAGATTCAACATCTGATAAGGACTTTCTTTTCCTCTGCTTGCAGTAATAATCATGGAGATCACTTATCATGGCTATCACCTCATTATCTGCTGTATTCTTTCACACTGTCTGCTTGATGTCCTTCTAATTTGATGTAATTTTTTTCTTTTCTTTTAAGCATTTCATCCAAATTATTACCTTGACATTACATTGAAAGTGAGGATTATTATGAGGTTTCAGGGGTGCAAGCTTCACTAGTGTTTTCCAAGTTTTGTGTGAGAGATTTCCCCTGAACTTATTTAAATGTTATACTCAGTCCTCTGTAAGGACTTGTTAAAAATGAAAGAAAAATTTACATATTTATTCTTCATTATTTCTGATGTCAACAGTTGCTGCTAGCAGACTGTAGGATGTGGACAAGCAATACATACAACCTCTATATTTATTCCTCATTGCAAATATAAGGGTAAAATGTTTAATAAATAATTGTGAGATTAATTAATTTACAAAGCCTAACAACCTCTCTATCATCTAAAGGTTGTTTTTTCATGAAACATTTCATGATTCAAATATGTTAATGCAGTGTTTCCCTTTTTCTTATCTATCCTAAAATGGTAGAGCATGAAGTAATCCCATTCTGAATGAAGGCGGATATAAAAATAACACTTGCATTTATGGCATTAGCTTTTAGGATATTCTATTAGCTTTTGGGCTTTAATTTAGCTTTACAAGCTGGTGAGAGGAACATTACTAGCTACACTCTTTTCCACATAAGTAAAGGCATGGAAGGGCATATACTAACATTTACAAATGCAAGTATGGGTTATGCACCAGATAACCTCTGTTAAGCTATCTAGTTGGCTTGTATTTCCCATTGTAGTTTTGCTATTCAGTTCTGATAGTGTTGCAGGTATCTGTTCCAAAGCTGTAAAATTCTCTACAAAGTGCAAGGAAAGAAGAAACTGGACCCAGAAGGGGAAGAAAAGAATGTGTCAGATCTTTTTCCACATTATACTTGTCTGAATAGTTCTGGTTACACTGAAGTAATCTGAAATTAAAAGTTCATTATAATAAATAATGTTTTGATATCACAGCATTATATGTGCTGATGACATGATTAGTACCAGATCCTAATAAACAGTGATTTGTTTATTGTATGTATTGGCCCGTTGAAACATTTTAAATGGGTAAATGGGATACCAGCTCTATTTGTGAACCTCTTGGACAAATTGTCACCAGACTATGGTATACTTGGTTCCCACTGCAACACTTGAACACCTGTAGGTGGTTCTGGTTATGGATCACAAATGAAAATACCCTATTCATTCAGGCATGTCTCCAGAATTCAGAGTTCTGAGAGAATGTTGTGTCACTTTGAATGATATAGAATGCCAACTGCATTTAGTTTCTGCAAGAACTCCTTGCCAGGCTATGAGTAATACCATATTGTACATTCTACATTCTGTGTTCCAAATTACATACTCTGAGTTCATTGTTCTAAGTCATCAATTCTGTACATGATGGAAGCAAAATAATTTTTGCATAGTCTTATTTTCTCTTTTTTCTCTTCCATGATTCTCAGTTAACAGCACAAGTTACTTTATGAGGGCTGCTCCAAAAGTAATGCCTCCTATTTGTTGTTGGCTCACAATATCAGAGGTGGATATTAATGGTATGGCATAGATAATGAACCTTCCCACAAATATTCCATTACATTTTGTTACCATGTGACAGCTGACGGCAGAGGGGCAGCCTGACAGAATGGCATTTGACGCAGAAGTGCCTATGAAGCGAAGGTATGTCATTGAATTCCTCCATGAGGAAAAATAATTGCACCCATTGATAGTCATCAACTTCTGCTGAACGTTTATGAAGACCAAACAGTGGATGTGAGAACAGTGAGGTGGTGCGTGGTTCATTTCAGCAGTGGTGACAGTAACAGTATATCACCTCTACTCATGCAAATTTTTATGAGTGCAACATGCAGGCTCTTATTCAATACTGTCAAAAATGCTGAGCTAATGGTGGTAACCGCTGAAAAATTATGTTTTGTAATTGACAATCTGCTCTATCTATCAGTGTTATTGTGCTCATTGTATCTGTTGCAGTTTCCATGGAAGCATTACTTTTGGAGCAATCTATGTAAATGAAACACAACCAGTTTAGTACAATTGAGAAGAGAACTGTTTTTTTTTACCAGTGCCACAATTCAAGCATTGTATTTGATTCAGGATAGAGGTGAGTATTTAACAGCTTTGAATCAGCATTACTGAAAAGCTTAGCATAAAACTTGTCCCAAGTGTATCTCTGAAAATACACCATCTGGGCTTCAGTAAACACAAAAGTATAAGTAGCATGAATTCCTGAAGTAATTTTAAGCATACTCTTTTAAAATAACTTGTTTGTAGACATTCCATCAGTTTAAATGATAGGACAAAAAGTCCCAAAGCCATACAACGAACTATTTTGGTTTACTTCTTGGATGGATGCTTATTGTTTTAAAAGACAATGGGAATTGTCATAGTGTCTTGGATTGTATTAATAAATTTACTGACTATTTTTTGTCAGGATTACTCCAGTTTTGTATGTTAAGACTTGATACTACTTGCATTTTGAAGAAATCCTCTGGTACTTTTCAAGTTTTCCTTCACTTTTCCTAACCACTCTCTTTCAAAATCCTTTTAGTTTTCATGAGTGAACAATCTGGAAGTCATTGATAGAAAACAAAAGTGGAACTCCACAGTGCTATTTAAAGGAAAAATAAAAAAAAAGGCAAAAGAGCACTATAACCTTGTCTATGTTTAACATATTTTCCTAAAATTTTCCACAGTTACTGGCTCAATTTCACCCCTACTTGTGGAAGTAAAGGTAGAAATGCTAGTACACAGGGCACTGATGTGAGCTGGTGTTTCAGATCATCCACTGTTATTTATTACTATTTATAACTTGTTTATTACAGTTTCTAGGAACCAGAGTCATGGATTAACACCCCATTGAGCTATGCATTAAGCCAGCTCCGGAGAACGAGGCTATCCCTGGCACACTGGGTTAAAATGTGATAGTTAACATTCTGTTGAGCAGTCAACATGAAAATGTCTCCTTAGTTAATAGAAACATATAGGCATATGATACAGCTCCCAGGAAGTTAAAATAATAGCTTGTGTGTTTACAACAGTTTAGGAGATTGTCTTTCCTTTTCCATTGTAAGAACAAGTCATTTCTTCACGCTTGATTCTGCACTCTACAATACAAGTACCTAAGAAATACATTTTTTAAAATAGTTTAGGAATATAAAGAGTGGACTCTCATCATCTAAGTCTTAATGTTGTATGTAGCTTTTGTTTCACAACAGCAGATGTAGCAATAACTTGACATTTGTGTCCTTAATGTGATGCCCTTCTCCTTACTGTAGAACATGAATTGTAAGAACATGTTGTCTTATTTGTCAAAACTTAAGTAATATGAATATATTACTACATACATTGCTATACTCACCCTTAAGCAGATACAACCAAGTTAGTAGACACATAAATGGCAAAGAAGAATGGAAGTATTTGGAACTGTAAATACCATTAAGTTCACAATAACATGGAATCTGCTATATCTAGAGGATTCAAAATGTTTTTATTGACTAGAGATCAAGCTGTAGCTTTAAAACCTTTTCAACTTATTCGCTGATTATTTTTACCAGAATATGTTACTCCAGCATGTTACTCAAAAATGAACCTCTGTTTCAGAAGAAGTTGTGTCGCTGCCCATTTAAAACAGACACTTGTACTGAAATAAATGTTTTTACCTCTGTAACTTATTCCTGTAAGAAAAAGACAAAATACTTTTCGTGTTTTTAGGAAAAGATGAGATTTCAGTAACTGTAATACAGAAATAACTGGTGCAGGTTTGTTGAAGTACTAATTTATCTATATTCTTACTAGTAACAAACTGAAATTGCATACTAAATGAAGCTAGTAGAGTGTAAGAAATTAGCCCGGAGCATCTTTACTTGTGTTGAATTTTGTTAGTACCTGATAATGCTATGATTGTTTCTGCTTTGATATCAAATGCAGTATTGTTGGAAACTCACCATGTTGCATAATGAGGTTAGCATTTATTTACAGACTTCTGAATCTCATTCATCACTACTGAAGTCATTTCCTGAAGATATTGTTTGAATTCTTGCTTATTATTTTATCAACTTGCCATTGTATCATCACAGTATTTTTGTCTGGGGAGGTGAGGTGGCATTTAAAAAAAAAAAGAGAGAGAGAGAGAGATGTGAACTTGTAGTCCAATGGATAGACTTTCATATTTCATTTTTGCACGTTGCTGATTTTCCTTAGATATTACTATTTCTTGGTGCTCATTGTAATGAATAAATGACTTTTAATTCATAACAACTTCAGTCTTGAGAGCAGGACAATGCTTGGGAAGTTCGAATGACCTCTATGGTAGTGACATCTAGAAGTTCTGTACTTGAGAGGCTTACAAGGCTTGCACTGTCTCACAGCTGTTTGATGGTCTCTCAGCCTTAGGTGCCTTCCCCGCTGACTCTGGGAAGAACTGTTCTCCCCCTTTGTTTCTTTCTGTGCCACCCAAAATTAGAATCCCACTGATCTTTTTTTATTTTTTTTTAATTAGCATTTTCCTGACATCTATGTTGAAATGCAACTATTTCCTTCTTTTCTTTAAAAGCATTTCAATTTTGTATTTCCTTTGTGTAGGTAATTTTACCACGTTTCTAGCTACAGACAACTATAGCCTTACACATCATAGTAAGTACTGATTTCAACAGTGATCTTGCTGAAACTAGATTTTTTTTTTCTGATAAATCATCACTGTATTACATGAATGCTATAATTATAAGTAGCGTAAGTGAAGACCTACTTTGCTCCCTCTCACATCCAGATAGTTTGCTAGTGCTACCAGGCCCTCAACATCATTCCCACTTAAAACCTACAAGTATAATACATTACCTGACAGGAAAACAACTGTGCACCTGCCTGTCTCATTGTGTCCACATGATGAATCAAAGGAGAGATGATGGAAACCCAAACTCAATCAAAGGACATTACACGAAGAATTGCAAGATCTAACAATTGACTAATCCAGTTGTAGGGATATTTAATATTTCTTGACTAGAAATTGGGCTTTTTTGGTTTTTTTTTCAGCTCCAAGTTGTAAAAGAGCATTAACTCTGCTTTAAAAGAGGCATAGGAGAAGTCCTATTATGAAGACTGTCTGGAAAAGATCCAGAAAGCCACGTATCATTATGCTTGCCTTTACTGATGAAACATTTTAGAAACAGGTCAAATTCCTCCTAGAACTGTCACAAAACATCTGAAAAATATCATATGCCTATGAATGTCTTTTTTTCCTTTTTTTTTTTTTTTTTTTTTTTTTTTGAGAAGGATCGTCTTCATAGAATGATTTGAATTTTTCCTACATATATGCACACCTGCACATTTTGGTTTGGTTTCAAAGCAGTCTGTGCTCTAGGAGAGAAGGTATAAGAAGATATTTGACAGTACGGTCAATTTTCATATTGCAATAATGCGCTATCAGAATGTTTTGAATGGAGAAATGATGTCTTACATGATTCTGTTTCATTTATAATGGGGAAAGATTTCTAGTGTAGTTTCTAGTGTATATAGGTCAAAGAAAAAGAATTCGGAAGATCTTCATTCTTTACAGTATGCAGATGGACTATAAATAGGTTGATAGTGGAAAGCTGTATTTTTATTTTTTTTTAATCAAGGAAATTCTTGTTCACAATTCATGAATCAATAGTTTTTTGTTTTTTTGTTTTTTTTTTTTCCTTAGGGAGAATGTGACTGAAGTCTTTTAAAATGACAGTGATATTCCAGTTAGCTTGACTATAGACATAAAATGTTGTTTGGATCAGACAGAGAGGAACATGAATGCATTACATAATTTCTCATGCTTTACGCTATTCTCATGTTAAGAGAAAGTGTCTAAAGCCAACTCTGAAAGACAGTCCCAACTTCTGCAAGGAATGATGTGCTTGCACATACTAAGTGTGGGCTCACCATCTCCTCACTTGCTCAACAAATGTATAGACAGTGTAAGTTTCTGTTCATGTCTTTCCTATGATGCAGCTTCAAATCAAGGGTGGCAAATGCTCAGCATAGATTTTAGCTTTAACAGCGTCTTTTAAATCATTACGCTGGATCACATTCTTTTGTCTCTTTTGTATAGTCTACCTTTTCAGTGTCATACTGCCACTAGTATTATGCAATTTTGTCCCTGAGAATTTGGGTCAGATAACTGAAATCTTTCAATTTTAATTTTTTTAAGTGTGATGAGTGCTGAGGGTTCAGTAATGTCTTATTTTTGTTGCTTAGGAGTGTAAAAGAAATGTTGGGAGAGGAAGCTTTAATTTTGAATTTTCAGGTAAGTCTTTTTTGCAAACATTACTGGAACTATTGCTAGAACTGTCTTCTGTTGTATTTCTACATCTAAGAGTCCAAGAATGAAGAACAACTGTGACATATAAAGGTGTACTTAGATGAGAAATTATTCTTCCTCAGAAATGATTCACTTGGATAGCCATGTCACGTTTTATGGCAATTTAGATACAAGATCAGAGGCAAGCTGATGAATGCGCTTCAGCTGAAGCAATTTATTTTCAAAGTATTTCCTCAAATGTAATGTTTCTTGGCAAATATGAAATGTTCTTGAAGCACGGCAACTTATCTGAGTAGTCATGGACCACATGCTGTAATCAAGTGACTACTAGTACCAAAAGTTCCCTTTAGCTTCAGTGGACAATTTTTTTGTTGTCAGTATCATTGAAATATCTTTGTGCTTTATTGCTTTGCCACTGTTAAATAATAGTTTCAGACATTTAACTAATACCTGCTAATTTTGTGTTTAAGGCCCATTTTGTTGCATTCATTTTTCTGTATTATTTCTATTAGCAATAGGCGTAGTTCAGGATGCACTCCATCGCTACTTGATGGAAACAGAAACCACAGCACCATCTTCACTGTAAGCAAAACTCTTTTCACATCTATCAAGTGTCTGAACAGACAAAAGAGCTTTGATCACTTTCAGTCTCTTTTAAGAAGGGACTTGTTTTAATTATAGAATGCTTTAGCTATTACTACACATTTGCCTGGCACAGTTGGCATATGACATCATTTTACAAAAGCTTGGGTTTCTTTAGAGCATTCCAGCCTTAGGCTGCTGTTCTTAAAACTAAAGAAGGAGCATTATTTTTCCACCAACTGAAGAAGGTATCTTTAAGTTAGAGCCAAAAAAAATAAGTTGATAATCCAGAACCATTCCCAAACAATGACCACAAAGCAGCAGTCACCTAATGAAGACTTACTCATATTCACCACTGTTCTATTTCCGGTGACCTCATGACAATACCAAAAATTTTCCCATTCCCTCATACAGAAAAAATAGGATAGAATTTCTGGTAATCCCCCCCACCAGTTTTCACTTATAAAAACATATTGTTCTCCATAAAAAAATGCAGAGGAATGTTTTTGTTTTCTTATATATGCTGTGTAGAATGTATACTATAGATTAAGGGCTGAATGTACAGTAGAGATTAAAAGCTACACAAGGTCAGTATAATATAAGAATAAACTGTCAGGCCTGACAATTAATAATGAAGACAGTAAGTAAGATGATGTCTGAGTTTAACTGATACGTATATTTTATATGTAAATACATTAGTAATATTTGATGTCACTGATACCTATGCACATTTTTTTTTAATTTCTTGAATTACAGCAAGGTATGATGAAATAGGTCTGGTTAATTTTCAGTGTTATTTTAGGTGAGCAGAGTAGGAGGGATATTCTCAATACTATTTAAGCAATGAGTGTATACTATACACATATCCCAGTATTTGGGCTTGTTTGCGCTTGTCTCCAATCAGTTTTATGACTTAGAGAAAAAAATTATCCTAACTTAATGAGATGTAAACCATTTTTTTTTTCCATATAGCACAGTATATTTAAAACAGCATAATATAGTTACAATATTATGACAGGGGCTGTCTGAAGTTAAAATTTTATCAAAACCTCACAACTTCATTGAATGTGTTTCTAGAAACAGACAGCTGAACTAAATTTTTACTGCCTGATGTTTGTCCAATTTCAATTTTTTCCTCAATTTTTAGGGTGAATGAGTTTGGTTTTGGATGTTTCCATATAATCAGTGTAGAGTGCTTATTATAATTAAAGAAAAATATACACATCTTGATGTGAAATGCAGGATCAGACATGGAGAATTAATAATCTAGGCATAGGGGTTTTTTTTAACATTGGTGTAAATATTTTGGTAATATTTTTTTTTCTATAAATTTAAATATCTTACTTCCCCAATTGTATAAATGAAGGATTTTATTTAGGATTGATTTAATTTCAGCAGCATAAATCCTATCCCAGACTGTTATGTATTTATTGCTTATGTGCATTCCTACCCCACACCATTTTAGTGATTTATAAGTTTATCTTTCTACTAACTTCAATGTAGGTAGAGCCATATTTGCTATGTATGGAAAAATCGATGAAGACTAGTAATCTTGGGATATGTTTATATTAATGTTCTTTAGAAAACTTGTCAGTTAACCACCATCTGGTGATTTTTCTCATGGTAAATCTCAGCAACTATTTAGTTTATTCAGTCATTAGGTGGTATTACTAAGTATTTGTCATAAGAAGCCTCATTTTCTCAGAATTACTAAGAAAATACTCTTTCTTTGAAGAAAATTCTGAAATCTAAATTTATCATTAATGCTTGTATTCTGATAGCTTTTGATCCAAACTTCACGGCATATGACGTTGCTTAATGGTGTAAAGATACCTTTGTTTTTTTCTGGTTTTATGTACATAATTCAAAAAGCTACAGTCTTTTACCTCTACTTAAGTATATTAATGGAAGTTATAGCTCATGATTTATTAAATCAGTGAATAAGTTGTGTATTTCCAACTCAGGCACTAGAGTTGGCATCAGGAATTCAAAACCTTATTAAATTGGATGGGTGTGAATGATATTCAATGCCATTTTACATTTGACAATTTCATCCTTCTTTTTACGCAAGGTTGAATAACATTTTGTTTTCTTAAGCTTTGGATTTGCATGCCTTCAGAAAGAGAACCTCATTTTCTATTTTAGAAAAATCTCTCTTTGGTGTCTACAGGGAGCATCTACATAACAAAATTAAACAGTGGAACTGTAGTCATCTTTATCACACTAATCCTTCCCCAGGGATTAGACTGTATTTATTCTAGTGTCTGAAGTCTTTCAGCATATTTAACACGAGCAGATTCATATTATCTTTAACTATGCTATTTAAACCCTGTTCAATTTAATACTCAGATAAGTAATGTTCTTCAGAAGCCACTTATATGTCCAGGCTGAGAAGTTGGATAACGTCATTGACAGTCATAGTAGCTCTGATTTAGGTCTATCAGCGTGACATATTGAAACCTCATTAAATTTCCCTGTTACATTCAGGGATGTCAGCCTTGTCAGTGGTGAAAGTTGCATGTTGTAACCAGCTGTGTTTTCAGTTCATGAGACCTTGCTCATGGATCTTGCTCAGAACTTTCTCAAGACATCCCTAAGTGTGTTACCATTTAATGATGATCTGAAGCTGAAGATGTATAACAAGGTTGATAAATATTTACCCTAAAATAGCAAATCTAATGTAAGCTCTTTTTCATCACTATTTTTTCATACCTCTGAAGACCATAGACAATAGGGAATCCTGAACCACTACAGATTAAGGCTGGTATGTACACTCAATGCAGCATGATGTCACTCACAAACACCATCCTGATTCTCCCTCCCAGGTAGCTAATGTGCTGAAAATTCTGTAGTGAAAATTTTTCTTGAGCTTTCTTCTCAGTCCATGACAATGCAATTGTGCTACTTGTAATTGTAGGTCTAGCATGATTCATGGCATCTTGCGGTTCTATAAATGCTACATTATACAGTAAAGGTATATGCTAAATGAGCCAAGTTGCACCACATGCAGTGTGTCCATTCATTATAGGACTTCCACACCTTGTGGGAATGCTTCTTTATCTTTTTTTAGTTTGCAGCCTACACTCTCAAGAAAAGGAAGCTTAGAAGATTATTCTTATTACCTTTCTCTCTCCAGAGAACTTAATGAATTTACTTCAGACCAAGGTAACCTGAAATCACAATAAAAGCAACTCTCAGTCTTCAAATTGAAAATGCACATTGAAACTTTTGCCCTTATTTTTTGGATAATTAGAAAATTTCTATCTTCATCCAGTGGAAGACCACTGCATTTTTAATCACTGTCCTCAGTTTGCTTGTAGACCAAGATGTTCTCTAGTTCTTACTGTCAGATTGTGTCTTTTTGGCTAATAATTACAGAATTGGGGGGTTAAAGGGAGAACACGAGATCACCTAGTCCATCTCCCTAACCCCAGGCAGCATGAGCTAACCCTGACAGATGTTTGTCTAGCCTGTTCAAAACTTACAGTAATTCTTTAAGGACCCAAGGCAGTCCATTACAGAGCTTCACTGCCTTTACTCTAGGCTGTTTCTTGTTAATGCTTAAATAACTTCTTTTCTTCCATTAAGTCCTTCACTTATTGTAGCTATGGATATGAGAAGCAGATTGCTAGCCTGCCCTTTGCAGTAGCCTTTTTATTTTTCTAGCCTAAAAATTATATTATGTCTTTCCTGTTGCATTTTGTCTAGATAAAGCTCCACGTCTTTCAGTCTGGCCTTGCAGTTGTTAATGTTTTCTACAGTTAATGTTTTCATATTGCTATCTTGTAAACCTGTAAATTCTTCTGTAAATTCTTCTTAGGCAATTTCTGTGTTGTTGTGTTGTTTTTTTTTGTT
>PPHD01005047.1:0-10734 GCA_002909625.1 Bambusicola thoracicus | reverse complement strand
CCCCCCCCCCCTTTTTTTTTTTTTCTACATTGTTATTTTACAGCTGTAAATAATATTACAGGATTCCTATATTTAGTTTAATTTTGCTCTTAGTGGTGAGAGTCAGACAGGGTCAAATACAAAATTAAAACAAGGCTGGTATGTCAAAGACTCTTAATAATGGGCGGTGGAGGGGGCAGCAGGACTTGGCTTGTTTGTGTTTTAACGGTTGCGTATAGCTGTAGATCATGTTAGTGAATGGAAGTGACAGTATCTTCGTCAGGAAGCAAGTTCACAGTTAGTCTGAGCAACTACTTGCGTTCATCCTGACAGTCTCTGAATTCCCACCCCACATCATTTTGCCTTTTTTCCCCTTCTCAAAGATTTAAAAAAAAAAAAAAATCCATAGATTTTAACAGTCCTTTACAAATATAATTGCAACTGTGTTGGCAGCAGTGAGAACTGCTCTTTGGGTCAAA
Source organism: Bambusicola thoracicus (assembly GCA_002909625.1). Classification (NCBI taxonomy): domain Eukaryota; kingdom Metazoa; phylum Chordata; class Aves; order Galliformes; family Phasianidae; genus Bambusicola; species Bambusicola thoracicus. The sequence goes on along the minus strand of PPHD01005047.1, from coordinate 10,276 downwards.
GGCTGCTAGTTAAACAAATACAGTTCTGCCATTCAAAGTACCTATCAGTTATTCGAGCACTGACAATTTTATTTATTTTTTTGGAGGGGAGGAGCAGCAGAAGGAGGGAAGGTAAGAAAAAGAATAATAGATCTAAAAGCTGGAAATTATTTATAACTTCGTAGGATGCAAACATTTCTGGAATAAATCTCATCTGTGTATCCATTCCATATGAAATTTGTTCTTGTCCATAGATCAGTGTGAATGTAAGAATTTTCAAACTCATTAGACCCTTTCCTCCTCCTAAATCTATATGGCAGGATCCAGCTCCAATATTCTGCTCTTTCAGCATGGGCAAAATGCCTAGTGAAATCAACAGAACTGGACTTTTAAAATATATCAAGATCTGAACATAGGAAGTACAACTATCATCTCTATTTGAGGGAAAAAAAAGTTTGCCTCTAAAAGTTTAGCTGAGGCTAAATCATCATTTACTTAATTCAGCTGACATTATTTAATGTTGGCAGCAGCATGTGTGTACGTACCACCGCCCTCCTAGTCAATGGAAGATGTCATAACCATTCAAGTGATTTATCAGTTTATAATTGTTACACTCTGTAGTAACTGGAGGCCAACAGAAAGATAGTAGAGACTCTGCTTTAGCTCAAGTTTTCCCTGTGGAAATATCCCACAGAATGGTAGTAAGAATGAAATCAAATTCTTTACTATGGAAATGTAATAGGATTCTCTCATCCAAAGAGTCTATATAATTTACTGGCCATAATTGCAATGCTTACATTTTAAAAAGCTTTGTAGACTAACACAGAATTGCTTTTATGGGATGATTGAGAAAAACGAGAGAATTTTTTAGGAGAGGGTATCATTCTCCATTAAATTCTATAGTATTTCTCCAAAACCATCCAAATACAGTGTCCGAAATTAGCACAGGCTGCAAGTTTGAGGTTTTACAAGGGTAACTGTGCTATCGTTATCCATCTCTGCCAAATAAAAGATTAAGCAAAAAGAACAGGACTAATCTAAAGCAATCTCAGCTCAATCTACCAAGCCACATGCACAAAAACCCAGGATTAGATGGGTTTACTCCTTGGCAGAGTTGTCGATGCATGCTACTCTCCTCCTTATTCCAAAACTGTGCTGCAGAATGCTTTAAGGTTTCTCTAATTGAAATCTCTTAAAACCACCTGGAGTTCTTTGGGTAGTAAAATACTACCTTCAAATGTGAATGAAGTGTTAACTGACTGAGGTCGGAATGATCTGCAATTCGCTGGGATCAGATCTCGAAGCTACTTCTTTGACATTTTGAAAAATGATAATGTGCGTGGCATTTCTCCTGTTATTAATTGCTTACTTAGTCGTCATTTTAGCCACAAGTTTGCATACTTCCCCAGGGATTCAAAGCATCTCATTACTCTGAGTGCAAAAAGTTCTCACCTTCTCCTACCTGATTAAGCAGACCTCTTGTTCAGCACCTCCACTTCTGCACCTTCTGAAAACAAAAATTTTATTGTGTATCTGTTTCTTTGGTACATTTGATTTTGTAGTAGTTGCTCTGAAGAGTTGTGGTGACATTTTTGCCCTTATAACATAAAATGTTCAAGTTTCACTCAGCACCATCTCTAGACATTATTATTTAAACAAATATTATAATCAAATCTTATAGAATTTCAAGGAGAAACCTAGTTCCAACAGAAAGTGTTTCACAGCTTTTTTTTTTTTCTTTTTTTTTTCTTTTTTTTTTTTCTTTTTTGCCTTTTTTTCCTTCCTTTTTGATAGCTATTCTATACCAAAGATTGCTTTGGTGAGCGTTATGAAAGGAACTGTGGAGGCTGAGGAAATATTACTTGGCATGTAGCAAGTGGAATTGCATAGGAAATAAAGAAGGAAAAATAGTCTGAAATTTCTTAATAAATGTGAACATGCACATCATTCCAGTAGTCTGCAAAATAAAGGTATATTTCCATCTTTGGTTCAGTGCAGCTTCATTTTTCTGTTTAGACAAACGTACTGAACAATTCTGTCTTTTGGCACTGAGTTGTACTGGATATGGATGTGTTACACTTTTCAGGGTCCATCAGTTATGTGTTTTTTTTCCCTGCATGACATACTTCATATGAGGTGTGTGTGCAGATGTTGCACTGTTAGGCATTCTGTGTTTGTAACAAAACTAGCAAACTAGCTTCTAGTGCTCAGCCTCAGAATACAGGTAGTGTTATCATCATCATGCCTCAGCTGGGAGCTCTGTGGCAGAGAGTTTGTAATGTGGTCCTTAGATGGCTTTGCTGCTCAGTGGGACTGGTGCCCTGCTCTCACTGAGCAGAATCCACAGGGGAAGTAGCAGGGACACAGAGCAGCCCTGTGCTTTCTGGGGCTACCTGCAGAGGTACCTAGCTCTCACACAAAGGCAGAGCAGCCTCACAGTATCCCTGGTGACACTGTGAGCAGAGTGCAATGCTAGTGAGGAAATTTGATCTATTCATGTGTAGGGAACGTTGCAGAAGTGATCTAGAGCTATGGTTATTAAGAAGATTTAAAGTAAATGAAATATTTTGGGTGCAGGAAGGTTGTATTTTAAGTTGTCCTTCTGGGCTGGATGTTCAGAGCAGAATTAGGCCCAACACATACTAGGACTGTTGCACATGCTTTCATGCATGAGATAAGAGCTCATTCTGACAGACTGTCTGAATTGGAAAGGAAAAAATTTCCTTAGACCTATGCATAGACAATATTTAAATCATATACCTTTTTTTACTGTATGCATTTTGCATCCTGTGTTCCCTTACTTTCATTTTAATGCCAGTATGAAAATTGTAGTACAAGAGGTCACCAGATCCGTGTAGGCAGCAAAGAGTTAAGAAAATAAGACACTTGTACTGTGGGGAAAGACATAAAGAGATGTTGTTGTAGTCTGATGAAGATTACCAGACCACCACAGAAAAGCCCCAAAGCATCCTTCAAACCTCAGGAAAAAAAATGCACTAAAAAGTTTCCATGGGAACAACCGATTTAATGAACCAATAAAAAAAGACAGCTATCTGCACCTCAACCAAATTATACAAACAAACAATAAAAACAAAACTGTAAATCAGCTAAACTGTACACAAGAAATAGAAAAATAAAAAATACTAAATGCAGTAATAACGAGGAAAAAAACAACAATCCAAAGCTAACTAAGGTAGAAAATATGGATGCTTTATAAACAACAAACTTGAATATTATCACAAGGCAAGATGCAAAACCGAATAAATACTTATATTGAGATAAATGTTAACATTTTTTGTGATCTATTTTTATTTATTCACAATATTATCAGTGGATTTTTTATCATCATACACAAGCAGACTGTTTCACCCACTGAGCTGAAGCTAAGATGATTTCATGAGAAGAACTTCTGTCTAATAAACTGGTATTAAATGAAGAATGTTAGATATTAGCATCCAATCTTCTATCTGAAAACACGGAAAACACAGAATTTTGATTACAGCTATGTCAGTCTATATCTCCTTAGACTTTCAAGTCCCTTTTGCCTCAGACTACTTTGACACTTGTGTATTTGTTAATAGAACTGCGTGAAACTACGAAGTGATGTTATGAGGTGATATTTACAAGACAAAGCATAAGTAACTTAAAAGGATTTTAGTATCTGTTACTACTATGGAAGTCCAGTTTAGTTAAGAGAATAGAAAGAACCATTCATGAGGATGAAAGGCTACTAACCTGTAGCTAGAATAGGTTTTAAAGAACTCAGATATGGTAAAAAGACAAATGAGATTAGGCCCTCTAAAATTAATTTGAAGTTGAAAATATCTTGGAAGTGTTCTATCCAATTGGATTAATTTGGGTAAGATTTATGGATACAGTGTCGATAAAATTGTATATTGCAAATAAATAAAGAAATCAGAGCATAATTCAGTATGTTGGAAGCACTCTTCTTCCTATTTTACTTGTGAGATAAAATGTAATTTCTTGAATTACTGGAGTCCATTAAGGAAAAGCAAGAGTGTGTGGTCCAAAATCTCAAAGGGATTCTGTTTTATGTTCGGGAAGCAGTTTGTTCATGTTCTCCCAGACAAATATTTGTTACTTCGCCATTAAATCAAAGATGAATTCATGCTGCCAGATAGATTTGAATTCAAACCATTAGAGATTTTTAGGTTGTTTCCTTTCAGAGCTTTGATTTGAGCCCATCTCTAACTTAATGTGAGGATTTTCAACATTCATTCCCTTTAGTATTATTAGTTAAGAGATGGAATGGCGTGAAATTGAATATAGGAGATGGTACATTCTTGTTTGAAAACTTCTATTAATTTTCTTGGCCAGCCTTTAAGTTTGTCTCCTTCCTCTTTTTGGCAAGGTCATGGTTCTCATAAATATTTGAACAAGTAGTTGAATTTACATATGAGAGAAGTTATAATGGAAGTGGTTTCTTTTACATTCTTTTCACTCAGAGCTAAGGATGAGTAACTAATCCAACACACATTGTACATTTAACTAGTGGAAAAGATCTTTCTGCACTTAACCTGTTCTCTAGAAGTTTCAAATATCTCTCTTAAGTGAACTGGAGAAACTGAACTTGTTCTTGATCATTTTACCTGCAGAAAGAGGGAATATTCCCATCAGATAAATCATTAATTAAAAATAGACTTTAATTCTCTGAATCTCTATTCTGAAATTGCGAAAACATGGTCCTCACTGATGGAAAGTAAAAATCTTTTCCTTTCCTTAAAGGGATTCATTGATTTAAAATTTAGTCTGGAGAAGAGGAGGCTCAGAGGAGATCTTCTGACTCTCTACAGCTACCTGAAAGGTGGTTGTGGTGAGGTGGGGGTCGGCCTCTTCTCTCTTGTAACTAGTGATAGGACTAGAGGGAATGACCTCAAGTTGTGCCAGGGGAGATTCAGGTTGGATGTTAGGAAAAATTTCTTCTCTGAAAGAGTGGTCAGGTGATGGAATGGGCTGCCCAGAGAGGTGGTGGAATCATCAACCCCGGAGATGTTCAAGGAACGTTTAGATGTTGTGTTGAGGGACATGGTTTAGTGAGAACTATTAGTGATAGGTGGTTGGTTGGACTGGATGATCTTGTATGTCTTTTCCAACCTTGGTGATTCTATGATGCTATGATATATACAGTCACATCAAATTAGAGAAGTTGATGATTCGTCTTGGATACCAATTAGCGTCTGTGACACCGCTCAGTATACATCTCAACATTTCTTGGGATCCCATCCTATGATAACAGTCAGTTATACCAAGCTGATCAGGGCCTTCCAGAATAGTCATTAGATATGGGAATCAGTGCAAAAACTGAGATCTAGCTGCAAACAGTAAATCTGTAGGGAATGTTGAAGCTTGATGTTAGTAGTCTGATAAGGGAAATGCTGACATTGGGTGGGAGGCAACTGACTAGAAGGGCCACAGATTCTAGGGAGCAAGCTGGCTGGGCTAGTTAGCAGGGCTTTAAACTAGATATGACAGAGGAAGAGGGTGTACTGTGTGACAGAAAAAAGTATGGGAATGTTGTCACCTTGGGAGGTGGTAGGGGAAAATCCCAGACTTGTTCTGGAGGTATTAGGGAGGGCTCCTCCAAGAAGGCAATGAGGCTGATAGCCAAGATGAAGTGCCCCTGTACCAATGCACACAGCATGGGAAATAAATAGGAGGAGTTAGAAATGGTGGTACAATTGGGAAAGTATGATGTAATTGCTATCACAGAAACATGGTGGGACAAATCCCACAACTGGAATACTCTGAGGGCTACAGGCTTTTCAGAAGGGATAGACAAGGCAGGAGGGATTGGGGAGCTGCCCTCTATGTTAGGAAGTGAATAGATTGTGAAGACTTGTGTCTGAGAAAGCCACAATCTTTTTAATCCACAAGGTTGAGAGCTTGTGGATTAAAATCAAGGATCAGTCCAGCAGAGCGCATCTAGTGGTTGGGGTCTGCTACAGGCCACCTGATCGAGGGAAGCCTGTTGGCTGATGTGGTTGCCGAGCTGCTCTTTATCATCTATGAAAAACCACGGCTGTACAGGTGAAATCCTTAGGGACTGAAAGAAGGGAAACATTACTCCCATTTTGAAGAAAGGAAGAAAGGAAGATGCAGGGAACTACAGGGCAGTGAGCCTCACCTCTGTGCCTGGGAAGATCATGGATCAAATCCTCCTAGAAGCTATGTTAAGGCACATATGAGACAAAGAGGTGATCCAAGACAGCCAGGTGGCTTCACCAAGGGCAGATCTTGCCTGACCAATCTGGTGGCCTTCTATGGTGGAGTGATGGCATCGGTGGACAGGGGAAGGGTGACAGATGTCACCCTCCTGGAATTCTGCAAAGCCTTTGACATGGTCCCTCACCACATCCTTCTATCTAAATTGGAGAGGTATGGATTTGAAGGATGGACTGTTCAGTGGATTAAGAACTGGTGGATGGACACAACCAAAGGGTTGTGATCAATGGCTCTGTGTCAGGGTGGAGGTCAGTCACAAGTGGTGCCCCTCAGGGGTCAGTCTTGGGACCAGTGCTCCTCAGCATCCTTATCAATGACATACACAATGGCATTGAGTGCACCCTCAGGAATTCTGCAGATGACACCAAGCTGAGCGGTATGGTTGATACACTGAAGGGAAGGGAAGCCATCCAGAGGGACCTGGACAGGCTGGAGAAGTGGGCCCATATGAACCTAATGAGGTTCAACAAGGCCAAGTGTAGGGTGCTGCACTTGGGCTGGGGCAATCTCAGGTAATTATACAAACTGGGAGAACTCCTTGAAAACAGCCCTGCGAAGAAGGACTTGGGGGTCCTGGTAGAAAAGAAGCTGGACATGAATCAGTAGTGTGCACTTGCAGCCCAGAAGCCCAACTGTATTCTGGGCTGCATTAAAAAAGGGGTGGCCAGCAGGGAGAGAGGGAGGTAATTGTGCCCCCTCTACTCAGCCCTTGGGAGGCCCCATCTGGAGTACTGCATCCAGGCCTGGGGCCCCCAGCACAAGAAAGACATGGACCTCTTGGAATAGGTCCAGAGGAGGACCACTAAGATGATCAGAGGGCTGGAGCATCTCTCCTATGAAGAAAGGTTGAGGGAACTGGGATTGTTTAGTTTGGAGAAGAGAAGGCTCCAGAGAGATATTTGAAGGAAGCATATAAACAGGAAGGGGAATGACTGTTTATGAGGGTGGATAGTGATAGGACAAGGGGGAATGATTTTAAACTAAGACGGAGAAGTTTAGGTTAGATATTAGGAGGAAGTTCTTCACACAGAGAGTGGTCACACACTAGAATACGTTGCCCAAAGAGGTTGTGGATGCCCCATCCCTGGAGGCATTCAAGGCCAGGCTGGATATGGCTCTGGGCAGCCTGGTCTAGTGGTTGAAATCCTGCCCACAGCAGGGGGGTTGAAACTAGATGATCATTATGGGTCCTTTTCAACCCAAGCCATTCTATGATTCTATGATGATTCTATGATATCACACTGAAGCATAAGGAAGAAGTTTTGGGGTTTTCTTGGGATGTCCCCAGTGCACTTCGTTTCAGTCTTAGAAGCTTAAGTTACAGCTACATGCTGTATCTCCTATAACAAAGGACATTCATGAGAGTGCTAGTGGTTCTTTTAGGAGGAATCATCACACAGGAGGATGGAGATCTTGAAAAGGGGTTGGAAAAGAAGAATGGAAAAAATAGCCCAGTGCACAAGAGTTTCCAAATGCTTAATGCAGACCATGATGAGCTTTTGAAGAAACAGGAGTGTGAGAGAGCAAAGGTGATGAACCAAAGGCAGAATTTGAGAGACCAAAGAGGTATTTGGAGAAAAAGAGATAAATGCTGTTATCCATTATTTTGCACTCATATTTTTCAGTCTGGTATTATTATTTTCCTCATCCTTCTATTTTTTTCATTTGCCTTTTTGTTTTTTAGGTACTCCTTAGTGTACATATTGGATAGAAATCTTGTCTGCCTTCTCCCTACAATGACAGAAGGAGGAAAAGCTCTGAAAATGTCCTGTCCTTCTCATGAAGTTATCTTGTACTTACAGGTCACTACTTACAGTAGTTCGCATTCTTACCAGCTAGTCTTGAGTAATCTGGATGGTCTGGCAAAGAGTTGCAAGAGTTGTAGCACTTTTCTTCAGCAAACAGTTCACAGCTATTTGCACCAAATAGTGCATACCTTTGCTATAACATCAGCAGTCTGAAGCAAATAAATCCTGCTTCTATTGTAGGGATCTCACTACTGAAGTTAATTACGAGAGAGATACTTGAGAAAAAAGTGTATCCTCCCATCCCTCCACCCTCTTCTTTTTTTTTTTTCTGAGATTTTTTGCAGACATATATTTTAAGTGTCTTGCTCAAAATTCCTCCTTGTTCTTTTCTGCTTTTCTTATATGGGAAAATACTCATTTGCGAAGAACCCAGTTTTTGACATGCTGAGGTTGATTGCATGGTGAGATTGCATGTGAACTAGGAAAGGCCACAGATGAGATTTTCTGTGTTTCCAGTCATCTTTTGTGAAGTGCCTAAAACAGATGATTTTACTACTGTGTTTACTATACCTCCTCATGTAGTCAAGAACCATTTTCCTGAGCAATGCCCAATGTACTTTTGAGATAGATGTATCTCCAACGTCTGTAACCTACTGATACAGCTCTGTGGTGATCACGGAAGAAGTTTTTTCCACAAATTAAATACAGTCAGATTAAACACGTAGTTTTTTCCACAGCTAAAGATGTATAATTGCTATTTTTGACACCATATATTCACTGTGTTCTGCCTGCATACATGTTATGAAACAATCTCTATTTGCAAAGTAAGCTCTTTTTATCAGGAGATTATTGGCATCAGTCTTTCTCAATGTGCCATCAGAATTTTATTTGAAAAATGTGACATACTTAATAGAAAAAAATTAAACAGTTGATCAGTAAAGATCTGTTTGTTGTGTGGCTTACTGTGTGGTTGCTAAGGAATGCTTCTTGGAAGATGGGTCCAGGTTTGTGAAATTCAAGTTCTTTATCCATTACAGAGTTTGTTCCCTGTGTGTCTGCGTCAGTAGCACATAGTGAAACTCCAACTTACTTATTCTAGTCCTCCTCATTACACATGTGCTGAGTGCTACTGAAAAACTTCCATGATTTTAAAAGACATGCTACAGTACAGAATCTCAAAAGTTAATGTAATTGGAAAATCTTAATTTTTGAGGCAAAAACAAACAAAACAAAAACAAGCCAAACACTCTGGTTTTGTTCCTTTTGACTTGTTTACAAGGATATGATTGTGAAACATTACTAATAAGCTTTTATTAACAATAATAGAGGACAGCTGTGGGTACCATGGATAAAATGTCTGTTCAAAGATTCATTCCTAGGTTGCATGTCATGTTTAAAGCTGTAAAGTGTACTGACATTTTCAGAGATCAAAGTCAGTTCTTCCCCCTTAAGGGATGTTTGTGGTTATATGTAAACCGAGCACATTCAGTGAAGCTTCAGGTTCTACCAGAAGTTCATTAGTAGAGAAGCTAAGAATGACAGTACCATAGGGGAATAATGGGTCAAGTGGGTGGATAAGCAGGTGTCCACATGCACTTTTTATCACATACTACCCTGTGAATTAGGTGGTTGGCAGTGCAACCTGCCCCTTCCACTACATAGCAAGGCTGCTGTAGGTAGACTTCATCATGTGTATTGTGGCTGATGCATGGTTGACACAGAACAAGACTCTGTTGTTGGTCACCTTGCCGTGTTTCTCCTCTGAAAACAGTGTCTGCACAGAGGCATGGCTAACATGACAGCCTTAACATGCTTTGTCCTTTGGAAAATTTTCTTTTTGGCTGACTCCAGACAGGTGTAAGCTTGCTAAAGGACAACTTCCTTGTCCAGATGCACATTCCTGTATTTCCATCACTGCTGCCATTGATAACACTCCCTACCTAAAAAGAATCTTTTCTGTAACACGCTCTTCCAAAGGTATGCACTGCATACTTTGCTTTCCTTGAACTACCTTTTCCAGGTGGTTGGTTGAAATCCTATTGAAGAGCTGACTGGCCTGTCATTGTCTTCAAACCTGTCTCGAAGTTCCTTAGGAATAAAGGAGCAAAATGATCTGCAGAGGAGAGGTGACCTTGTTAGAACCCAGGCAACTGCCACATATACAGAAATACTCCATCTGACAACCTTTGGCCTGACATCCTGTCTGGAAATGATGGACAGTGTTCCCACAACTCAGATATGTATCCAATCTTGTAGGATGTCCTGTCCTCTGCTGCAAAATAATAATAATAATAATAATAATAATA
>PPHD01005046.1:0-27204 GCA_002909625.1 Bambusicola thoracicus | reverse complement strand
CCCTAAACTAATCTTCCTTTTCAGAAAGCAGCTTCTACTCTCCAAAGTGTAGCCATAGAGCTACACACAAATATATGCATGCATTTTGTGCATGTACATATATGTGAGCAACATTATGCTCCAGCTGTTTTATGTACATCAGTTTCTACCCATGTATGTTGCACCAGTTCCCAGAAGGAGAATGAAGGCCTCCTTTTGCCTCATTATCATGTAGCAAGAATAGGAAAATAAAAAGGGCTACACATTTCAACCTCCTTTCTCTTATACTTTAGGTATATAAAGGTACTAATAGCAAAACACATGGAAAAAGCAGGGTTTTTTTTACTTTAAAAAGTTAGCAACTTTCTCATTCAGTAAAATGTTCAAATCTTGAATATTTATTTTTTTACAAAACATCTTTGAAATAGAATGCTATTCAAAGTCTGTGGTCGTATTCTATGAAAGGACATGCCACCTGGATTTTTCAGAAAGATCTATAGGTCAATGTGCATCTGATTAGAATTTTTTTCTTATTTTGCTTCTGTAATTTCACCCTACATTTCTGGTCCAGTGAGTACAATATGCAGTCTCAAACAGCAGCTATTACCTGCTGCTGAGTTGATGTTGCAGGAAACTTGGATCATCTCCAAATTTGGTGAACCCAAAAATAAAGAGTTTTTAATATTTCTGAATGATACTTTAGAAAGATTAAGATGCAAATTTCTTGAAGGCAGGTCCTTTTCAGGTTCTATCTTTTAGTCTAATTCATCTGAAGTACTGTTGCATGTGTGAACTGTAATACAGAGGAGAGTGAGCCCTTAACTTGAGCCAAGAGGTGCCATCTAACTTTTACATCTATGATGTAAAAGGAAAAGATTTTATTCAGGATGTGTACGAATGCACCCTTCACACGTGAATGACAGCTTTCTATTTCTGTTTAGTGTAGTGAACTTGTTTCCTGAGCCCTATAAATATGTATTACTCTAGATTCAGTTATGGCAACTGATGGGTGCATGGTTCTTGATGGTAGTTCATTTCTTTCCTGCACTTTTTATTGTATGTGTATCACTTGAGAAACATAATCAGGCAGTCATCTTTTTAGATGACCTGCTGGATGATATAATCCGTGTAACATCCTGCTCACTGAGGTGCACTGGGCTGCTGTCTCATATGTTTTTTCCTGAAATTATCGTGCTGTAAACAAGAAACTTTATCTGACACAAGAAAATATACAAACCCAAACAAAAAGAGCCTGAATCCTGGAGAAGAAGGTATTGTCTTACATTCTGTATTCTTTGTTTAGAAATCTATGTGGTTTTAACTCAACATGCAATTATATTCTCTGTGACAATCTATTTCAACAAGTGTATCATCCTGGTGCAAAATAAAGTTCTAAATGACCCTTTTATCACCATCTGCTGTTGTATCAGCGTACTGCAGAGCCAGGGAGCATGCCTGCCTGCAGGAGATGTAAAGTTAACCAACTTCGTGGACAGAGTGCCTTCTAATATTTAGTTCTGGAATTACGGCATGATTTTGCAGTGTTAAATTGCAAGTAAAAATAATGTTGAGATGAAGACAAAATATTGCAGTGAAACTGGTATCTCAGAAAGACAATTAGATTTATGAGCTTAAGATAGTTTCCAGGTTTATTTTGGCTCTGTGGGCATTATGTCTTCAATATTACACTGTTGTTGCCTAGGGAAGTTTGGAGATGGTAATTCAGGGCTGTCTTTTCATTTCAAATCAGACTAGGTCATTTCAAACTAATAAGTCTGAAAATCCGAATTTAGTAGTTATATATGCAAGTTTGTATATGTCATGCTAGTCAATGACTGCAATTCCATGACTTTGAATGGCCTGGAGACAGGAAGACTACAGTAACAAGCAGGAAGAAAGAGGACGTGGGGAAGAGAACATGGAAAATCGAGAAAGGGAAGTAGTATTTAAAAAAGAAGACTGACAAAAAGGGAAAGTAAGGCTTTCAGAAATGACTGAAGGAACTGACTGAAGGTAATGCTGAGAAGGCCAGAAACATGGTCTTAACTTTTCAGCGCTGTCATTAGTAGTCGCTTGCATTCTAGACAGAAATTTTAAAAAGGGACCATGAATCTCAGTAGATGGATCCAAGAGCAGAGAAAAAAATATATAAACACCCCCAGAACCTCAACATTTATTTTGTGGAATGTGTAGTGAGACTTAGTGTTTCCCTACGCATTTACTGTAGTACCACAGCATGATCTTCAGGGCAGAGCTCTAGGAAGCATCTTTTTAGTTTTGTTTTGCACTCTAAGTTTATTAAGTTTATAGAGTGTCTCAGTTATGTACTATTGGCTATGCCAATATGACTGTGGTCAACTAGCAGAAAATTACCATTTCTGGCTTCAAGGAGCAGTGGTAGGGGAAATAAAAGAGTGTCTTGTAATATGCATGATTTGTGCCAAAAGTAAATGAAGATTGTTCTACACTGAAATATAGGCTGTCATTTATGTTCAGTGAGATATCAACTGTAAATCCAGACCCTTCTTCCTCCTGAGCAGAACTGAAACTGAAAGTGAAGTCCTTAATATTTAATATCTCTGCTTGATGCACAGTATTGTATATATATAATAATCATATTTTATTTCCAGTGCACTTTTCATTTTTAAAAGAATTATTACATGTCAAAAAATCTGTAAGGGAAACTCTGTAGGAATTCCTTGACAGAGGATATCTCAATTGTTGCTTCACCAACCCGTATCCTTACCAGTGGGCTTTTTTTCAGCTGCCAGGAACACTGACAAGATTTGTCAGTTTCTCCTACTGTTGTCACAAGATGGCTAAACACAGTCTATGTCAGTGCTGCCGCATCACAGGCATGAATTTTCCCCCCATCTATTAGTGAATAATTTAGGATCTTGGCAATAGTTGTACAGAGCATACACAGGTATGAAACTCACACCTATATTTTTGTTATAATTGTTTCCTTGTAGGGAACAGTGATGTGAGCAAAAGGCTTATCTTGTATAAAATTGCAGACCATGATGTGAAAACCAATTTACAATGGAAATCTGGCATACAGATCTCCAGTGAGTATGAATTATCATTCAATAGAGTTGACATAATGCATCTAAGGATAATCAAGTCTTTTTTGTTGTTAAGTTTGACCTGGGGTAGGCTTTGCATAGTGAGTAGCCATTGCTGTATTGCTTCAAAGTAGAAGTGCTTCTTTATGTTCATAATATTGGCATAAGGCTACCTGAAAAATTAACCAAGCACTTCGGGGGAGTAGTGCTAGTTACTGTTAATAGTGTATTAAATTTATAAATTTAGATTTGAAATTGATAGGTTTTGTTGATGCTACTAATGTCGACAGGTTCAGCCTTTTGCTTAATATTAAGTGCTTTGCTTAATACTAATGTGACAATTCAGAATTTGAAGAAACTGCTGCCTTAATCCTAAGTACCTCTAGCCAACTGTTTATCATCCTAATGCCCTTCTGTTTGATATTTACTTCTTTGAACATTGCTACCTTACTCTTTTCGCAAATCCATGTTAGCATTGATGTCATAAAGTAAGCAGAATGAATGTGTGAAATTGCTTGTAAAATTATCAAATGAAATGAATAGCAAATACGATGACTTTTTTTTTTAAAGTTGGATAAGGAAACTGTCAGCAATGATGCACTCTGGTAATGCTTACTAGAGCTGAACAGTATATATATAAGTCTGTGCAAAAGAGGCAGCTAGGCAGATCTCAGGATCCTCAAGGCTTTCCATAGTTCCAGAAGAGAGAGTAGCAGATCTTTCTCCAACTGCTACATATCACTTCAAAATATAAAAGGTAAGATTTATGTGAAGTAGTAGTACAATTCATCTGAGAAAGCTGAATGCATTTTCTGAATTGTATTGTCCAAAAATTGCAACAGAGATGCAGGATCTTTCAACAAATTGTTGTTTTCTTCTGTGGTTATACTCCTTAATGTTTAGAATTAATGACATCACCATTTAAATTTCTTTAATCTATTGACTTAATTTAACAGAATAATCCCCAAATGGAATGTCACCTACTAGGATTGCAGAAGCAACTGAAAGAGGGAAAGCATGTAGAGATGAAAAACAGGCATTGTAGTAAGAATTTAAATGTGAAATACGAAAGTATTGATACTTATGTTTTTATCTACTTCAGGGATATTTAATGAACATTGTTTTAAAAATATTAATTCCTTACAGCTCCTTTCTAAATACGAATCAATACAGATTCACTTGGGAAAATGCAAACAAAATAAATGGGTCCATATGGACACTGACTAAAAACTGTCCAAAACATCTTGTCACCCCATCACCCTACAGATTACCACTCTTTTAGATTAGTCCATCTCAAAAAACTGTTTTTTTCATATCACTGTAAGATCTCAGTGGGAAATTTTATAGCGTTAACAAAAGTTAAAACCTTTCAATGGTTATTGTGTTTATTGTATAAAATTTAATTTAGTTTTCTGGTCTGGACTTTCTTAGGCCAGAATGATTGATTGTTTTTTTTACAGAACTCTCCACATTGCTGCAGACAAATAGATGTAAAGCACGTCTATCCAAAACAGTAATACACTGATAGTTAGAAATAATCGTTATCTGCAATTGTTGCTTCACTAGAAATCTACTTTATTCACTTGTACATTTTCATATGCAATAGTCCTTTTTTTTACTGATGTCATTCCATGCTTTTTATTTTTAAACTGGAAATGGATACAAATCTGACTTTTGAAAGAATTTTTTTAAAAACTCAATAACATTAATTTAGTTTAACTTGCACACAGTGTGCAAAAGATAACTACAGCAAAAAATATATGGGAAAACTAGAAAAATCAGATTGATAAGAAAATAATATTCATTTCATACTTTCTGACAGCTCAAAGTGAGATCTTTTTGATTAGGAATGTTTTTCATAAGCACTTTCTAAGTGAAATTAGCTTTAGTTTTCCTGCACCCTAACAGTAGAATCCCTGTTTTGTTCTTTTTATAATAGAAATCTGTTCTTTAACTACTATGTTTTCTTTTACTTGTAGAAAACTGCTGATGCTGGTTTGGGTTAGAAATGACTAGTGCTAAACTCTGAACAAACTAAACAGATTCTAAACTTTTAGGAAAATATGTTTGACAGAGATTTAACTTCAGTACATTTTAAAATGTTTATTCTATTGATGGCCAGGTATCTCTTACTTGAAAATGTGATTAATTTCCAAAGCTGCATTTATACATCTTTCTTTTTATTAATCTCCTCAGAATTTGATTCTTAAAAATTTAGAAAGAAGTTCAATGTACATTTAAATTTAAACATATGTTTAATGCATAGAGTAGCTAGTGGGACTGTTCATATCTGAAAGCTCTATAGGACTGAGACCCAGGAGTTAGCTCAAGATATGATTAAATCACTGAAAATCTGTTTGTCAGTTACAATGGGCTTTAAATGTTTATTTTCAAGTTTTATGCATCAGAATAGCTTTTTTTTTGTCTGATATAAAGAGATTAGATTAATGATGAGGCTATTTCTTTCACTCCATTTCAGTGACTTAGGTTTATGTCTAAACTGTATCATGATTTAACGGTGGTACAGGGAGTAGTAAAGTATATATCCTGTTCTAGTTTTTCAAGTTAAGTAAATGTAGACTAGTTTGTTTGTATACCATCACACATGAGAAAATTACTTACGTATAGTGCAATACCCGGAGTCTATTTGGTGTCTGGGCTAACTCATTTATAGCTATGTCAGCTAGCATGAGGGTCACTACACAGAACTCAAGCCATTTTTTGTGATCATAGCAGAGTAATCTCCCTAAGAATAAGGCAGAGCTTTTTTTGTGTCATTTAAAGCCTATGAAATGTGAAATTATGCATTCTTTAGGACTAACATTGGATGTCAGTGTTGCACCACCAAATTACAGTTCCAAATGAAATAGCAAAAAGAGAGTTTGATATTATAATTAAGATTATAACAGGACTGAATGATTACATGGCCCCTGCATTATTTGTTGTTACTAAAGGTATGTTTTATGGAGTTGTAGGAATCAAATCTTATATATGAGAGCATTACAAAAGGCAGAAAACACATTATACACACTGTGAAAAAAAAAACAATACTGTCAGTCACTCGTGGTAGAGACAAGGAAATTGACTCCATTGTTTGATATAATAAAATCCATCAGAAGTCTTATATTCGTCAATTTATTTTCCCATTTTTTATTAAGATTTTGAATGACTAAATATTTTGATACTAAATATTTCAAGGTATTGATGCAAAATAGCATTTGTATGGATTCCTCCAGGCCATCGTATATTTAAATCCAGCATATTACAACAAGGCAGACAGAGAATATATATGTTTTCTTTCACATTGCTTTATTTCATAAATAATTGAATTTACATATCAAATTATTGGAGCTGGAGAAGTATAGTGCAGATTACATTCAGTGTTTGGTGTTTATAGCTGGATCCTATTATACCACCTATGACTTTACTTCAGTGCATTCATCTTTCCTATTTCACTTTGTTTTTCAGACTGTAACATAAAATTCTATAGGAAAATTACATGGATGGCAGAAGGGCTCCATCACATAGTCAAGTATCAGTCCAAGCTCATGCTAATGATGATATTATTTCCAGTGACATTTTGAACATGTAAACTCATGAACATTTACTATTCATTATTCAATGATTTAGCATTTACTCATTGAATGAATTGTGTATTCAATTTCTTTGTCAAGCTCAAAAGCACCTAGCAACATTTTAAATCAATTTCCTTGTCTATACAGTCATTCCACAAATTTAAGTGATCAAAACATCAATGAACAATAAACAATACCGATGGATTTTGTAAGCAGATTTCCTTTCATTTTCTCCTTACACAGACGACCTCAGTGCTTTTCAGACTATTAGCTATCATCGTCCATTTTGCACAGGGTTTTGTAAGACCTAACTGAAAAGCATTCATTTTATCAACAGTTTGCCCTACACAAGATTATGTGTCAACAGAGCTATTAATACACTAAATAATGAAAATCATGGCACTGAATTAGAAAATAAGATTATGCTTTTTTTTTTTTTTGCACTGATGACAATTCAATAAAAGTTGCAACTGAACTATTTACCTGAATAAACCAATAATTTACTCAAATAAGACACTCACAGATTGGCTGTAAATCACCAGTACACTTGCACATAAAGAAGTAGTATAAATTACATTGTATAATCTCACAGTAAAGTCAGTGAATCGTGAAATTATTAGAGTGCTTGTGATAATAATGTACCCATTTCTTTTGTGTGACTAAAGTCAATAGAATGACCTAAACCAGTAAGAATTATACCTGGAAGACAATATTTTCTTCTCTGGTTTGTTAATTTTAAGACAAAGTATATACACTATATCTTGGATTTCCTGTGAAACCCCATAGTGGCAGTGCTTAAGCAAAATAGAATATTGTGTTAAAAGTGCAAGAAGCAGAGTTTGGAATATTCTGCTGTAAATTGTTAAGCTGTTGTGAGGCTTAATGTTTTTTCTAAGTAGTCATCTAATAATATGCCATTTACTCAAGAGGCCTACCGCTACAATATGTGTTATTTCCAGTAAGTAACAAAATTAAAGGAGTGTTACAGGTCAGAAAGAAAGAACAAGGAGCTGCAGATGTGACAGCATTCCTGACAGAAATTTGCTTTTCTTTGTCTCTAGCAAATGAAAAAGTAGAAGTCATACCACTGCCCTAGTTTTGCAGTAAAACAATGTTATGGAAACAGATACAACACTTGCCATCAGCAAAACTTAGAGCAAAGGACATAAGGACCCTTTACAAAAGAAAATGAGGATACAGCTACTCTCAGCTCACCTTACAATCCTGAATATAGAATAAAACCTAAAGACTAGAACAGAAACTACATTTTTTGAACGTTTTCCCAAGGCACTGTAGAATCCATTCATTACACAGGATCTCAATTTCTTCAAGTTTAGATCAGCACTGATGACGTTTCTTTCCGATGTAATTGATTCGGTGATATATAAAGATTATTACAGTTTTCTTTGTTGCCTTATTTCTGTTTCGACAGGCAATGAAAGTGAAAAGTATTTATTTTATTGCTGGACTCCTTTTAATGATAGTTCAAGGCAGCTGGCAAAATCCTCTTCAAGATACAGAGGAGAAATCAAGGTAAATTCTTTAGCTCAACCTCCTGGAAACCCTTAGCTTGAACTTTGCTTTCTTATTGTTCAAAGCAAAGCATACCATGATTAATCTACCACTGGAACTGGTAAAAGTTTTTAACATTGCGAAGTGTGGCACAGTAGCTTTTGGTATTTTAAATACTAAGTGCTTTAGTTATCCAATAAGCCTTATAAATGTGCAGTATCCAAGCTACAATATTGTTTCATTTTATTAGCCTGCTAACAACCAAAAATATGCCACATTTTTTCACTTTATAAATGATAATGTTAAAAGAAATATCAGTACACCTGTAGAATGTACTGTAGCCACTGCCAGTTAACAACTTCTCAACTTTTCTTAGATCATTCAAAGCTTCCCAGTCTGAACCATTAGATGAATCTAGGCAGCTGAATGAAGTAAAGCGTCATTCACAAGGCACATTCACCAGTGACTACAGCAAGTACTTGGACAGCAGACGAGCTCAGGATTTTGTGCAATGGTTAATGAGCACTAAAAGAAATGGGTAAGCCTTTTTGGTCACGTTGCTCTATCCATGCTGATAAAACAGCCAAAAATCAGAACTAATTCCATTTCCTTATTTCAGCTTCCCATCACAGACCATATGTAATCCTCAAATTACTAATGTACTTAGTGAAAACTTATATAGAAATTTAATATTTTATTAGGAATGGGGAATATGTACAAAATTAGTCAAAACTGATTGGATAAATTAGGTGTAGAGTGTATCCAATAAAATGAGACTGTATCTCAGCCCCTTTGGGACAGATAGCTCATTCACTGAAACAAATTTCAATATGTACAAGGTACACCAATATAGGGTCAAAAGGTAGCTGCTGGGCCTTCATAGAACCTTCTATTTATGGTTGCTCTAATCCTGAAGTTTCGTTTGTGAGAAGAGAGCTGAGATTTAAGCTTAATTGACCAGTGGTCTACAAGTGTTCTGTTAAGGCATGAATTGGCATGGTTTTTTGAAGGTACAGTTTGCTTAAACAAAGGCTAACAAGCTAAGAGCATGAATAATGAAATAGCAAGTAATTCTATGCCCTGTGTTCTGGAGAAGATTTGCCCGTAGAATCAAAAAATCTGTTATATTAATCTTTTAAATCACTGTGGAAATCTTTAAAGTAATTTCTAGATATAGTATTAATTTAAATACATAAGCCTGAAAATCTTTATAATATTCATTCATCATTTGTGATTGTTTATGATAATATATAGATAATAACCAATAGAATTTTATCAGCTCATTCATGCTCTGCAATGTACTGCTAATAATGATCTAATGCTTGTGGAATTCCACTACAGCCAACAAGGACAGGAGGACAAAGAGAATGACAAAATCCCGGATCAGCTATCAAGGTATTCTATTTGCTACAAACTTCTTACTCAAAAAGAAGTTGAGTTAATTTTCTATTAAAAAAGAAATTATGCTGCACCTCTTCTTATCAGGAAAGAGAAAACATCTGCTTCTGATGCCTGTACATGTGTGCTTTTGCTGTGTGCAATGACTTCAAGAAATGCAATAGCATGAGAATAATGCATACCAGGAAAGGACCAAAAGAAAAAAAAAAACTACAGAAAAAGCTACAGAAAAATCATTGTGTTACAAGAAAGAAAACCAATTAGAACACTAACACAAAATTGTAGAGGGCTGATAAAACACAGTACAGTATTCAGCCCTCAGCATTCAGTCCCATTGTATACAAATCTATCATTATGAAAAAAAAAAAAAAAGAAAGAGAAAGAGAAGAAGGAAAAGAAAAAGAAAGAAGAGAAAAAAAAGAAAACAAAAGTAAAGAAAAGCATTTGGGCTGAATGCTTAAATTTTGTTTCCTGTGATTCTAGGAGAGAGGTCAAGGGGTTGGAAATTTGGAAAAAACCACAGCCACAACAACAAATCTCTGTTTGCCAAACAGACTGAAATACTTACATTTATTTTTTCTTTTGTCAGAAAATTCAGAGAGGGCATCTTGGATTACAAAAGTTCTTCCATTCTTAAACGCTTTCAATATAATACAAAATCTTTCAGCTTCAGTGAAACAGCATATCTTAACAAAATTAACATTTTATCAAGAATGTTTCAAACTCTAGTTATCATGCTGATGGAAAGTGCAGATGGTACTAAACTGGGAGGAATGGTGAAATCCCAGGGAGACAAAAAAATAATACAAAACGTTAAAGGCCCTGGAAATTTGGCAGAAATCAGCAATCTCTGAAATAGAAATTCAAGGGAACTTTTCATGGGAAAATATTCCAATACACTTCTACTTCTCAATGCGGCTTGTCTTCCTAAGTGTTGGTGTGACATAATTTTGCTATAAATCCGAGAAAGAAGCAGGGGTAGGATTGGGAAGCAATTTCTTTTCTATTAAGCTAGAGTTTATCAGGTTTGAAATTGTTCCAAGACTATTACTTTGTTGAAAACAATGGATATTCACAAAACAATTCAAAATGAAGCAGAGTAATATCAGAAAGATAAGTCTGAGGACTTTGGCTGAGAAATAATGAAGATGAGCGCAGAAGGAGCAGCTTAATGGTATTTTTAGTTATTTCAGTTAGAGGTAACAAAAAGTATGTCTGTAGAATATGGTAGTTTGCTGTGCAGAGCTAATTCACCTAGCAGAAGACCATTCCAATGCAGTTATACATGCTTTCAGTACCTTATTTCTTTAGAGCTAGTTCAGTTAACACAAAACTGTACTGTGTAGCATATACATTGCTTTCAGAACTGAAAACATCGATAGTAATTTGAGAAGCAAAGAAAAACTCTCTCTCTGATACAGAATGTTTAATGGGAAATTTAAATTATTAAATGCTAAAAAGATGTGATAAATAATGCAATCTGATCCTAGATTCTTGTCCCTCTTTCAGCAATGCAATTTCCAAGCGTCATTCTGAATTTGAGAGACATGCTGAAGGCACCTACACCAGTGATATCACCTCTTATTTGGAAGGTCAAGCTGCCAAAGAATTCATTGCTTGGTTAGTGAATGGACGAGGAAGAAGAGAGTAAGAATCCATCCATTCCTATTATTAAATTTTGCTTTGCTTTCAAGGTTAGAAATCAAATCTGATGAAATCTTGATGTATTTTTGATCATTCCTACTGTACTTCACATTTTCCTTTTGTAATAGAAGATACTGTGTGGCTGTTCTTAAGTTATTAAGTTCAAACATCTTAAGTTATTCAAACAGCTTAAGTTATTAAGTTCAAACATAGACTGAAACAAACATGTTCAGTATACTGTTACACTATGAAAGGTCAAATTATATTTAAGGTCAATATATCTAAAACTAAACCAGAGTTTCCTCTAAGTAACACCTTTTCCTCATCACGAAACATTGCTTACAGTCTCCTTAACTCTCACAGAGATGAGTCATGTTAGTGTCATCTTAAATTTCTTTCCTTTTTTCTCTGTCTTTGTAGTCGATCATTCCCTCTGCAATATTTCCATGATGAAATTTTTAACGATGTCACTGCCACCACAGCCATTTTCCATGCTCTGGTGATCATTCCCAGTTACTGATGTCTTCTTTTGCTCTTCCTGTTATCCACAAAGTCTCCACAAATTGTAGCATCAAAAATAACCATAATTTCCTACAGCTATCCCTTATTTTCCTTTTTAAGGCACCTCTACTTCTTTTGCTATAGTTCACAGTCTCCAAGACTCAGCTCCAAAGTTTTGATTCAGGTATATCTCGGACTTTTTCATTGTCTTGCTCTCCATATATTCAGTGCAAATTTCTCAAACCTATTCACTTCATCTGCTCACCCATGATTTTGTATCTTTTTCATGAGACTTACTCTTGGAACAGCCTTAATTTCAGGCACTTTCTGTCTTATCACCATTCCAAGTCTGTGTAGTTAGGAGTTACATCACACACATGCCACTCCCTACCTTTTAACTGTTCTGTACTTTTTGTGCCTTTAGACTGTAAGCTCTTCGGGGCAGGGATTTCAGTTCATCCTATTATTATATGTTTTGCTAGCTGTAAAGTACTATGTAAATCTTTCATCTTATATAAAAATAATAAATAACAATAACAATAAAATATAATCTATAAGACAAGATTGTGTGTTGTAGTCAAGGAAGACTAACTAGGTAAAAGTAAATTTTGAAAATGATGAAAAAACACTGCTAAGTAAATGAGGTCAAGCTGTACAGATAAGGAAAAGGCTGGTGCCACTGCCAGGTGATGTTCAGATCTGCAGCCGTTTTTTCTGTCATTTTTTATTTTCATGAACAGAGATAGGTTTGTAACTTTCAACTGAGCTCTGATGATCTGAGCTTAAAAACCTAGACAAACAATTACATACAGAGCACACTCCTACTTCCTAATATTTAGTACTATTTGCAGTCAGACTTGAATGTAGCTTTTCCTAAAATTAGTGCATTAAAAACAACAGTCTGCCTGTCGCTGATCTCAGAACATAGTGTGCCTCAATCAGCAAACCTCACTGGAACCTAGAAAAATCTTACTTTTTATGGTGGTATGAAACATGCTTTCTAAATTAACCCCTTGGTAAAATGGCTTTCCAGTGGTCAGAAATAGATGCATCAAGATTCACGATGGGATTCCAAATACAAATTTCTACTATGCAACAAAAAAGCACATAAATTTAATACAGATATTTTAATTCAGTTATTTTATCCCCCCAAAAAGCTGCTGCTTTTACTGTTTAAATATTTATGCAATACAATTGTAAATATAAAACTAGGACTTTAAGAGTCAAATGGAAAAATCTGTATGAAAATTTGACTGTAATGTTTCAATAGTGATATTTCTTTAAAGAATGATTCTTAGTAAATCTACTGTGAGTTTTATTGATGCCTAGTTTACTTGGCAAAGATGTTGTTGACTTAGTTATGCTTTTACATCTATAGCTTTAAAAAAAATCCGTGAAAAAACACTAAAGAGGAATCTAGACTAGAGGAAGACTAAACGGAGAGTCCCTTCTGGTGAAGGAAGACTTTGATGCTTTCTTCTGTAGTTAAACTAATGCTTCATAAGATGTTCTGTTATGCTTCATGCTATGCAGAGCCCTAACATCTGGCTCAACCTTTAACCCTTTAAAATCAAAGGAAATATTCAGTAATTAAGTACCTATAATAAGGCCCTTTTATCAGTTTGTTTCTTTGGACTTACAAATTGTTTCGTAATTTCCTTCCTTTGAAGTTTCCCAGAAAAAGCTTTAATGGCTGAAGAAATGGGCCGAAGACATGCAGATGGCACTTTCACAAGTGATATCAACAAAATCCTGGACGATATGGCTGCCAAAGAGTTCCTAAAATGGTTGATCAACACTAAAGTTACCCAAAGGTGCCTGAATTTTTATATTTATCTTAATATATTGTTTTTTTAAAATGCATTTGTCACACATAGGGAAAATACAGGTTACTTTTCTCTTAAATATAGAAATACATGTAGCAGTGTTACAAACTTTATGTTACAGACAGTGCTAAACAAGGGTATGACACTCTAAAAAGAAGTCATTCCAAACAGCTACTTAAGAACCACACATTAATTTCTTTGTATATAGGCAAACACTGTTGGGAAAAGAACATTTCCTATCTGAGTTCTACAAACAGGTTAATATTTGCGGATTATTTGTTGACACTGACAGAGCGTTTCAAAACTAATACAGTGTCCACTTAAGGCACAGGTGAAGGCCAGATTTTCTAAAATGTTGGGTGTCCATTGCAAAAGTTTGTTAACTTTGTCTTTTGACACCTAAAGGACCTCAGATCTCTAGTTAATCTCAGAAATACGAAACAGCAAAAAAAAAAAAAAAAAAAAAAAAAAATTGGATTTATAGTTAAAAGATGGAATTGAATAACAATTTCGTATTTTTGTGTTTGTTTGTGGTTAAGAACTGAAATAATTACTTTAAGAAAGTCATCTATATGAAACTATTAAAAATCTTTTCCTTTAGGAATAGTTTTCAGTCTTTTATTAGAGAGGAGCATTAAGGGATTTGTGGAACTGCTATCTGCTAATTCTTAACAAGAAAAAATATATTTCACACACATGTGACAAATCTTGTGAGATTTATATTATGTCCTAATTGCTTTTTTTTTTTTTCTTTCTCTCCAGAGACCTTCTGGGAGAATACCAGTAAGAATGCAGGATAAAAATGGGATAAATTAAAATCTTCACTGCCTCAACTGCCAGCTACAAAGAGATTCTGAAGTCTATATTGTCATTTACATTGGGTGTAACAAAGCTATGTCACCTTGCATGCCAGGAAATAATTGTAGTGTCATTTAATGTTGCCAAAGGATTATATGTGGAATACCTATCATCTAAGGGATGGTTATCAAAATAGATTTAACAATATGAAAGTTCCACTTCTCTATATTTTCACTTATTTGGACTGAAATAACTCCATTTATATTTACTTATGAAATTATTTTTCTAAAGATTAACTTATGCACACAAATGATTCAATCACCAGTTATTATCTAGGGGCTGGCAGCTGCAAATGTCTGAAAAGTGAATATCCCTGTTGATACCTTTGTTATAAAAAGGCTAAGCTTTAAGAATATTAAATAATAGCCTTAAATAAATTTTTTTTTCAAGCTTCTTTTCTGTTGACTTTTCATCTGTATGTCCTTTTTTCCTGTTTCCACTCCATTTTAATTTATTCTAATGTTACTGTCACTGAGATCTTGGAACTGGCTTGTTCAGAATGATAAAACAAAATCAGCATTTTCTCAATTTTTCTCTATTATATGAGAATCGCTGTATAAAATTTGATCATACTTATCTGATAAAGAATAATCTAAGAGGAAGCTAGAGATGGAAGCAAGACTGAACAGTATTCATTATCATAAATTGCTGTTTCTCAGAGAAGCAGGAGGACAGATTTGAAAAATATTAACTGAAATTTACTTCATTAATAGTGGAAACTCTGCCACCTAATTCTGTCAAGGTTTATAAGACTGCTGAGTAAAGCCAACACAAATGGCCCTGAGATCATTCTAATAATCTATGTTATATTCTTTTCTGTATTAAAGATTCAGTTATATACGGGTCCATATGGTCTAGGCTGAAATGGTACAAAAATTTAAATCTTCTATTCCTATAAACTGAGCAAATATCTTTAATATGTTTTATTCTGTTCTGGCGAAGACATTTATTGCTCTGAAGGACAGGGTTCCAGAGTTACAAGCCCACTTACTTGTGGTGTCTGTCACCAGTGTATTTGAGCACCTCCTGATGATGGCTTTGTCAGCTATGTAAATACTGTTTTCCCATATGTTTATAAAACTTTTAGATGTTTTTAGGGACAGAAGGGTATAAATAATTTTCTCAAACTTATGCAGCTTGTTCAGAACACAGCAAAAATATTTACATTCTAATTTTCTGAGTCCCAATCTAGAGCATGAATCAGAAGTCAGATGAAGTTGAGCATGTTCCAGCAGTTCCAAATATGAGCTTAGCAACAGGACTAGGACTTACACTTATCCTGAAATTACAGAACAAGTCCATTTCTGGGAGCAAATGAGGTATGTAATGAATATTTCTTGTGCATACTAGGCGTAATCAAGTGAAAGGTATAAAGCTAAACATGTAGCAGTCACTTCCTCAAAGAATCTGTACTAAACAACATCTATCCATGTCTTCAGGCTCAGAGAGGGCAGAATAGTTGCAGCAGTGAAGCCTACAGAGAATTGCTATTTATGTTCTTGTCTTGATTCTGTGCTCTATAGTAGGGGAGAGAGGTTCTAGGTAGTACATGCTGTTTGTGTTGCATTTGTAGAAAAATATAGCAATTTTAGAGTGGCCCTGAAATTCCTTGCAAATAATAGATGTTCTTTGAAGTCTTCAGGCAATGAAGTAACAACTGTCTGTTATTATTTTGGTTGTGTTCCCTGTGGTGCTACTGCTTATATGAGGGGGCTTCAATTTGCTTTCTGCAAATAAAGGAAGGCAAGTATGGCTGCCAAAGGGAATCTTGCTCAGGAGGATGTTTCAGAATTACCTACAGGGCTACACCCTCATCTACTCTTAGAAACATTAATCTTCCTTTTCATCCTCTTCATTCAAGGACCAAAACTGCATACATCTTACTAAAATCAAATGTTCTGGTGTGTACAAGGGATCGTCGTTGGTAAACTATAAAAGATGATACCACTGTGATGCCTCCCTACACTTTACATGAGCTTTAAGTATACTAAAAGAGTTAGGCTATGGGTTCCTTTTTATGTGAAATACATTGTAAATGCATCATAAATGTAGATTACAGTGCAAAAAAAAATAATTACTTCTTTTGTTTTTATTCACTTATACACTTCATCCTGACTTCTTCACTCTACTAGAAAACTGAACCTTCTACCTTCTTTAAATTGTATAAAAAATACACAATACAATAGCCATTTTGCTGTGCTCTGTGGACATGTGGCAAGAATCTTCAGTTGCTAGGAAATTCATTTTATATTTTTTATATTTACATATATAAATTTGAAAGAACTGAATGACAGGTGCTACTAGCCACACTGAAATGCTTGTCCTACTGATATAACCACAGAAAAGAAGTTTTTTGGTTTTTTTTCTCATTTCCTTTTCTGATTTATAGTTACTCTCTCTTCAAAATCCTCTCAAACAGAACCACTGTAATGATGAATTACCAAACTGTCCTTATGCCATTTTGGATTCAAAATGTAAAGGAACAAAAATAAATTCCTGGAAAAAAAATCATACATTTGCTATCAAAAGGCACACTTTACTCAAGTAGAGCTTGGACACTTCAGTGTAAGCAGTACTCATACCTTCTCTCCATCACAGCGCATTTGAAGGGAGCCCTGAAATTAGTGTAAAAGTTTTTCCAGCGCTTCATTTGTGCCCTGTAGCCACACACTGAGACACCTGGAATACATTATTGTATTTGCAAAAGAGTCTTTATGCATTTTAGACCCAAACAATATTTGGTTTGTTCTGCAGAACAGAATGTACTTTTTCCGGTTTTCCCATTGGAGTTCTCCAGATTTCTAGAGGGAAGACTGGAATAAATAAACAGAATTAGAACAAAGCCTTGAGGTTTACTAAGGCTGGAAATCTGAAGGAGACATCCCATCTGGTGTATCAACCAAATGTTTAGGAAAGCTATCCTTCAAGATAAAAGCTGAATTTTGCTTCCTTCTAAGTAGCTCTTCTTAATTATACAACTTGCTTAACTGCATTTTTAATGAATGCAGCATGCTGAACAGTTATAATTTCTCAGATTTTATTGTGTAGCAGCCCCTCCTGGATATTCATCTCCTTAATCTCTTGGCATCATAGTAACACAACTCTGATTTCAGAAGAACCCTGTGATATAAAGGAATTTTAATCACTTGGCTGAAGCCACTTTTTTGGTCTCAGGCTTCCACAAAAGACCATCTGACAGAGCACCCAGAAGCACCATTACAAACATTACATACCAGGGACCTCTGGTACTTTGATCAGACAAGAGGAATTTGAGATTCTTGAAAGATGTCAAGAATCACTGCTTATCATTATTGCAACTAAATGGAAAGCATATTCTTCTATCTTTAATCTTAATGGATAATTTATGTTGTTCTTAGTACAGAATCTGGTCTCCCCTGGCATGACAGAGCCAGAAACACTGTAGATTATTAGACATCTTGGTCTAGATACATATAGCCAGATTTCCAGTTCTTTAAACTTGTGTGCCCACTGAAAATAGCAGAAGCTATCCATATGTTTGTCAGTGTAGGTCTTTCTTAAAATAACCACTGAGAAACACTAAAAGCTTGCAGATAACCTCTCAATACATTGTTAAACTGCAACCTGCCAACAAAAAGCTTGGTAGCTTTCAGATGCATCCTATCACAAGACTGAGATTATACTTTGACTGCACTATCCTACAGTATTTATATGTTTTGAATATAGAAAACAAAGTACACCTTGGTTGAATTATATATGTTTTGACTCCTGTTCACTATGAAAATGAAAACCTTTGGGTTTTGGTTTATTTTTGTGGTTTTTTTTTTCTTTATTGTGAATAAGAGGAGTCGAGCGCTTAATAGCACAGTATACCAGGCAGGTATTGAATATTCAGGTGGGCCTGTAAGACTTCTGAAACTCCAATCATACATCTCACAACATGCATGTGGTACTAGTTTGAAATTTAAAGTGAAAGACTGCAACTGTACTTTGTAACAGTCCACTGTGGACTCATTTATACATAGAAAATAGTGTTAAGCAAGCTGTGAATTTGCAGCATGTTAGATACAACATTGTAAACTTAAGCTGAGCAGCATGGAACCATTGACATATCACACTAATAGTATTCCTAAACCAAACTGACATAGCTAGCACCAGCTTCTTTTATAGCTAGGGGTAACCACTGCCTTCAAGGAGAGCAGTATATAAAAATGAGCATAGTGCAAACTTACATCCAGATAATGTACATTACTTTCCATGCATACCAGTCATTAATGTAAGTGCCTAACATAACAAGCTGTTAGCTCAGTTCCAGATACAGATTATGTAACAGAGCAAAATACTAAATGCTGTGCTCAGTGTACAGCTTTACTCTGACAAGTATTTTGCAGACAAGACTAAGAATATTTGTTATCTTCTTGGGGTTCATATCTCTTCCTCTTGCTTCAGTGGATTACTTTTCTGTTATATTTTTGAAGCAGTAAAATACTTGCATTTTTCTCTGGTAAGTGTTAGTGCTGTGCAAATAGAAGGGGGAAAAGCTAAGATGAACTGAAACAAAACCACAAATCTCACTACTCATTAAGTACTTTGGGGGGCTAAAATTCTTGTGTTAAAACATTTTCAGAAAATCCCACATCTTTCTGACTATTTGGTGATGCTCTCTTTTTGAATGAACAAATGCTTTATGGTTTTATTATCCCCAGGTCATTTCCAGTACTTTCCTGCAGTGAGTTGTACTACTCCAACACAGACTCAAAATTCCCCTTGGAAATATGAGGTCTGTTCCAAAAGTAATGCCTCCTATTTTACTATGTCATATCACAACAACAGAGGTGGATGTTGGCAGTATGGCAGTAGAGACTGAACCTTCCCAATGATATTCCATTCCATGTTGTTGCCATGTGACAGGTGGCAGCAGAGGGGCAGCCTGACAAAATGGTGTCTGACATGGAAGTGCATACGAAGCAAAGGTGTGGAATTCTATTCCTCCATGTGGAAAAAAAATGGCCCCTATTGATATTCATTGATGCTTACTGAATGTTTGTGGACACCAAACAGAGGCTGTGAGCACAGTGAGGTGGTAGGTGGTGCATTTCAGCAGCGGAAACAGCAATGATAGTGGAGTACCTCTGCTGGTGCAGATATTTACAAATACGGTACGCAGGCTTTTGTTCATTGCTGGTAAAAATGCAGAACTAATGGTGGTGACTGTGTTGAAAAAAGATATAGTGTTTTGTAGCTGAGAATTTGGTCTATCAAATAGTGTTATTATGCTTTTTGTATCTGTTCTGGTTTTCATGGAATTAAATAGGAGGCATTACTTTCGGAACAACCTATGCAGAATTGTCTGATGTGATAAACCAGGGTTTTCTTCAGAGCCAAACTTCAAACTTTCATCCTATCCCATACTTTTGTTTTCTGTTCTTGATTTCAACTTTCATTTTGCAGCCTTGCACTACCATCTCCCTTTCATGCCAACAACTGTACCAAAGAAGTTAATATAAACCCTTTCTTGCTGCAATTTTATCAGTACTTCCAGGACTTGACTGTTAGAGAAAGAAGTTTAAAGAGCAGAAACTCGAAACGTTGCAGTTATTAAACCATTAGGAGCTTTGCCATTAGCGTTTAAGGCATTTCACTTCAGGGACCTCTCTGTGTGGGCGTTATCTGACTGCCTGCAAAAATACTTTCTGTGTCAAGGGTCCTTCCTCCCTAACGTACAGCTTTGTCCCCACGCTCCAACCGTTTGTGCTGAAGGACAAATTGCAGCCCTTAGGAAAAAAAAAAAAAAAAAAAAAAAAAAGCAAAAAGCACGCGAAGCTGCAGCGCCGGTTGCAACAACGAGATCTTGCACAACTGCCGCGCGCAGCTCTGCCGATGCTCGCTTGCTGCGGACAGTAGCCGCGCCCGGCCCCGCTGCAAAGCGCCCCGCGCCGCCCCAGCCTCGTGCCCGCGGGCGGCAACGCCTCGAGACGGACCGTTGGCGAGCCTCGCTCCCAGCGCTCAGAGCAGCCGCCCCGCCCGCAGCTCCACGCCGCGTTCTGCACGCTGCTGCGGCATGAAGGTGGGTGAGGGAGAGGCGGGGGTCTGGGCTGCCCGGCTCGGGTGGAGGTCCTGACGGGACTTCTCTTTACAGACCCTCCTGAAGTGGCTGCTAGGACTCGTGGGGGTCGCCGTCGTCATCACGGTGATCGCCGTGCCGCTGGCTCTGCTCACCGGTGGTAAGTCCCCGGTGGGGCCGGGAAGGTGGGGGTGGTACTGCTGCAGCCTCCGGGGCTCGGTCGGCGTTGAGGGGTCTGCAGTCCTTTGTGAGGGCTGCCTCACAAAGACCACCCCTTTGTGGGGAAAAGTTTTGTTGAAAGTTTGCGCTTGAGCGTACTTTAGAGCTGCTGCTCCCGAGTCCTCAGAAACTGGGAAGTACCTCGGCAAGGAGCTGCCTCGTCTGGGAAGGTAGGGGCTGTGAGGGGAGAAATTTAAAAAGTCACTTAATTTCTGTGTAAGTTTAGGAACCACTAGTCATAAGTGTCATCAAATTCAACACTTTTTTTTTTCTTCCCGAAAATCTGCAAATCAGAAATAAAACACCATTTGTGGGATTTCCAGGGTGTATTGAAGTAATAAGATTGTATTCTAATTTGCTTTGTTAGCACAAGTTCTGGTTTATTAATGTTTGTTGAGTGAGATTGCATACACTGTGCTATTACAGAGGTCAGAAAAGTAGGAAAAGATTTGGAATGTGTTTCTGGACTCTGATCAGCTTCTACCTTCCAGGCTGATATTACAGCTCTGAATCGTTAATCTAAAACAGCATTAAATCTTCATCCGGTACTGCATTGCTCCCAACTGGTAGGGCAGAGCTGGAGGTTAATCCCTCTCATTATGTTTTTATGATTAACAGCTGTGCAGTCAGGAGCTGCACAGTTCAGCACTGTAAGCTCTAAGAAAACTAAGTATTTTGTAGAGCAGACCTTTGGTGGCCTTAAATGGTTGCCCAAAGGCAAGAAGATACATTTGTTGATTTTTTTTTTTTTTCGAAACACAGTAATTGTTTATGTGCATAGGAAGTTCTAGTGTTTTTAAGTAAGTCAGTTAAAGAGGCAAAACCTGCGTCATTGTACTGTTCACATGGCATAATTTACATTAAAATATTTTACAAGTCATCTCTGTAATTAAGAGAATATCACAAAATAGAAGATAGTTTTTCATAGTGGGTTTGGCTGCTTTTTGCCACTTATCTAAAAAAAAAAAAAAGCAGATTTCTGAGGTGACTTCAAATTTAAGAAGTTGGGAATTATGGGAGAAAGAGTCTTGATAGTTTATCAGGTGCACGTGTGCGTCATAATACAATGCCTAGTCAAAGAATTCAGTGCATGGGACTTAATACTGCTACTCTACCTTCATTGCTTCTTCATAGGTAACGCCATACTATATCTTACTGAAAATCAGTTGGGTTGTCTTCTTTTGTAGACTGTATCATGGGAATCCTTTTGCAAGAGAGGTGGCAGCAATTTAGAACTGATCATTGAGTTTTATAATAAAAGTAATCAAAACAAAATCGAAAAATCACCTCTGCGGCTTGAATTACAAAAATATCACCAACCCTGGCTTCTGTTGCTTTGTCTTTTGTAAAAGAGCAGTGTGAATGCATGTCTTCTTACACATGGCTTAAATTAATGGATGACTAATTATCTAGAACACCTAGGTAATAAAATAAGGATAAAGTAGGTACAGAAAGGGAGAGGTCCTGTTTTGCAGACTTGAAGTTCTGACTTCCTAAATCAGGCTAACAACTGTAACTAAAGCAAGTTCAAAAACTTTGAATTTTTGACTGAAGTGTGCTTAACCAATGTTTTCTGTTAGCTGAGAGTATACAGGTGGTGTACTTATAATTAGCTCTTTACAGGTGAGAGCACTTAGTCACTGGCAGTTTGATTGCATTGCCCTTATGCACAAATTAAGGTTACGCAAGTCAGCTGAGGATGTCTTCTGGGTCAGTACAGGGTCTGGACTGAGTTCAGAATGAGGGGAGGCAAAAGTGGGAGGAGGTCCAGCAACTCACCTAACTGACTATGTGAAATGAAAGTCAGCTCTGATAACAGCAACTGTAATTGCTTCTAAGTCTTTATTTCATCCCAATGGTTCAAGCGTTTTGCAGAGGGTGAAAATTATTGTTGACATGCATAGATATATTGAGTTTGAATTTCTTACCGTTGGCCTTCTCCCTGCTGTGCTCCTCAATGTACTTCAATTTCATAAGTTTACTAGTCATGCAATGCAAAATTAGGTAAATGAGCTTGAGTGCTATAAAAGGATTTGAAATTTTGCTACTACAGAGGAATTCACACTCATTGGCTGGATGATAGGCCTCAGAAGGGAAAGGTTATTTCTGTTTCTTCTCTTGCTCCGGTTTAGCAATGGCAAATGCTTAATAATAAATTTGCATCCTCTCAGTGGCTCTTCAGCCAGAACAGTGGTAGTACAAAATTCCATGCTTTGTGTTCATAGGTCATTCCAAAAGTAATGCCTCTTATTTATTTCCACGGAAACAAGAACAGATACAGAGAGCACAATAACACTCATTGATAGAGCAAATTCTCAGCTACAGAACACTGTTTTTCATCACAGTTACCACCATTAGTTATGCTTTTTTGCCAACAGTGAACAAGAGTTCTTCATTTCATAGTGAGACAGCTGTGCATGGCCATCTGGAACGTGACTTGTCTTTCACATCAATGCTGCTACTACTGAAATGCACTACCCACCACCTCACTGTGCTCACATCCACGGTCTCCATAAACACTTTTGTTTCATACACGCTTCCATGTCAGACGCCATTTTGTCAGACCACCCTTCTGCTGCCATTTGTCACACAGCAACAAAATGTAATGGAATATTGGCAAGAAGGTTCAGCCTCTATTGCCGTGCCACCACCATCTCCCTCTAACACCATGAACCTACATTAGAAAACAGGAATAAATACTTTTGAAGTAGCTGCTGTATTTTAACAACTTTACCTCAAAGAGTTTAATCAGAAAAGAGACCCAGAAGTCGAATTTGAAGTCAGATGACGAAGGCATTGTTATGCCTTGAGGAATTCTCTTAAGAGGTGAAGGTAATACCAACTGGTTACCTTGTAAGGCATTAATATTTATTTAAAAGCATGATTTGTCTGCTCACAGATAATTTCTCCATTTACTTCTGCTTCTTCCATTTATTCCTTCTATAACTTTCCATACAAAAGGCAGTTCAAAACAACCAGTGGCTGTACAAAATTTCCTCTTCTCTGGCAGTGGTTGTCATTATGTCTCTGGAAGGACGGGAGTGGAAGGAAGAGTAGCCAATGCTGAGAGTAGAAAGGAGACAGTGTCGTATTTAGCAGACTGCTGCCCTAAGGAGCAAGCCAAAAAACAATCTTACAGTGTAGGGAGCTCTACAACAGTCTGGTCAAAAAACAGGTTCCTGTATTGGAGATTTAACTCCCTGAGGGTAAAATATAGACAAAATGAGATGTAATGTAATTGTTAGGTGATAATGTGCTTGTCTTCTGTGCTCTGTTAAAAGTAATGTGCCCATTCCTTTGGTTGGAAAAGCACGTCAGGTTCTGGGAAGGTTAATAACCTTGAGGTGCCTGAGAGAACTTGGTGAGTTTGACACCTGACTGATGAGTTAGGTATCACTAGTGGCTGGGAAAAAGCTAACACAAATAGAGATAAGCATTATTGGCTGCAAAAGTCCAATGACTTCTTGTCATCCTGGATTTCATAATGAAAGATCATTGGGTTTGCTGAGACAGCTTCTTGGTTCAAGGACTCAAAAGAGATGAGGTTGCATATCTTCCTGACAGTTTTGTTAATGTATAACTGAAAAGAAGGTGAAATGAAAGCCTCCAAACAGCTCTCATTGTTCTTTTGGGAATGGTTATATATCAACACTTACCCTGTTTATCCTATCTGTGATCTGTCCTGTGCTAAGCAGATTTGTGACTGGATGGTGTGGAGGAGTATCTATTGCCTGTGTCAACACCTTGCTTGCAACTGAAAAGGATGCTTAAAAATATGAAGGTGTCTGGCTGATATGCAGCTCTCATATTTGAAGTCCTATGCCACAAGATGAATAAATCTGGCAGCTGTAATCTGTCCCAGTTTTCTTGGGAATAGGAAATCTTTCATCATCACAATTTTTGGAAGGCCTTAGGCTTAAGGATGTTTAGGGTGGAAGTGAGAAAATATGCAAGTGAATTTTAATCTATGATTAGATTAAATCTAGGATTTAATCTAGGATTAGAATTGTGTCTTTGAAGTAGAATCTCTTTGAGCACAGGCTAAAAGAATTAAGGTTTAGATTAGAATTTTATTCTCTGTGTTTTTAAAGGGCCAATATGTGAACTGTGAATGGTAGTTAATTCCACTAACTTTGCTTCAGATTTCTTTACTCAAAATCATGAGTGCAATTCTCTACCAAATTGTAAGAGAGATACAGTAGGTTAATCAGGTCATTGCAAGTATACTGTATACTTGTCTGAACAAACAGTATTTTGGTTTGAATATAGCTACTGTAACTGTTTCTTTCTCCATTTTTTTCATGCATCTTGTACTGCATTGCAGAACCCATTGTTTCAGTGATGCCTGTGGCTATTCTACTTAGTGAAGACAAAAGGAATGGAAAAGTTTTCCTTCTATGTGTCTTTGGCTTTCTCTAGTTGTCATTTAACTGAATGATCTACCTTAATTCAAATCTTGATTAAGGAATAGAAACAAATTTACTAACAATTGGTTGTCTAGAACACTTTTATTTCCTTAGTTT
Organism: Bambusicola thoracicus; assembly: GCA_002909625.1. Taxonomy (NCBI): domain Eukaryota; kingdom Metazoa; phylum Chordata; class Aves; order Galliformes; family Phasianidae; genus Bambusicola; species Bambusicola thoracicus. The sequence continues at coordinate 2,061 of PPHD01005046.1, read as the reverse complement.
GCGTGAGATGTGGCAACTTGGAGATGGCCACCAGAGCTATTAACTACTTAGTTAATGATTGTCTCTCACATTTTGTGGAAGTCTCTGCAGCCTCGGTGACACTGGGTGAACTGCCATGGGGTGATGTCACTTTTTTTACCTGCTGACTTTCTCTTGGATGTTGTGCATCTGGCTTCTCTTCTGAACGTGTAGCAAAGTGCCCATTATTAGTAGCATTACAGGTTTCCTTTGCTTTTGAGCTGATTACATCATTTCTTGCTCTTTTGTATTGCATACAGAAATTTAAACAATGCATTTACCAAAAGTAATTTCAACAGTTTTAATTTTGGGTATGATGATTTGTCATAGCACAAACTTTGCACAACAGTTAAATTTGTATTTCCCTTACTCCTTACACCTACAGAAACAAACTCAATCTTTCTTTTGAGAAGAAGATATGTTTAAAAAAGAAAAAAAGACAAAAAAAAAAAAAAAACAAACAGGAAAAAAAACCCCACTGAAATTGAAAGAATACTATTTATCAATTCTGTATGAACATTCCTTTGATAAATGGTTAATAACCTTCTCCCTAGAATGTTTTACTTAATTTTTTTGTTGTAACAGAAGTATTATGATGTACGTATTTCCAGTATATCACTATGACAGCGTTAAATATACGTGTGCTGCATATTTACATTAGCATGTGCTCAAGGGGATATAAGGGTAGATAGAAAGAGCGAGTCATTTGGAACTTAGAAAAAAAAGCCCCTGTCTGGAAAGAAAGAGAAGTCGAAAAAAATAGGGATGAGAGAAAATGCAGCTTTCACAGTCTCTCTGAGGAATTTGAGAGAAAGATGTCATTTTGCTAAAATGTGAACATATACTAGCTACAATCTTCAAAGCCACTAAAGTGTTTTTGAACATCAACAAGTAATTCATTTTGTAAAAATACAAGCCCACTTGATGCTTTTTTTGATTGGGTTTTTTGTTTGTTTGTTTGTTTGTTTTGTTCTGTTTTAATGGAGTCTAAACCAGAAGAAGCAAAATGCATTATGAGATACATGCAGTAAAAATATAGCGGTAGTGCTCTATCTCACAAATTAAGAAAATATTCCAACTAAAACTTTGACTATACCCGTACAGCTTGGCGTATGTTTTCATATTCAGTTACTATGTGGAAGGTGTTGACAGAAAATGAAATTTTAATTTTACACACAGCCAAAAAATCTTAATGGTGGCCTGATTTTTAGTAATGAGACCTCAGCAAAATATGTATGTCACCAGGGGGGAAAAACATTCAGCAGTTTGGAAAAATCCCTAAACCTGTTCATCAGCCACCTGTCTTAAATTGTTCCTCCTTTTCCAAGGGAGAATTTTATTGCTTTCTGAAGCCCCTCTAATTGAAAGTGACACTTACTCAATTAGGAAGGAGAGAAGTGATATTCCCAACTAGACAACTGTGCATGAATATCAAATACACACTTGTTCATAATCCGTCAAATTAAATATTCAGCTAATACGGAATAATTAACCTGAGAAGTTAATATTCTTGTGGAAACTTCACGAGCAAAATATCTAGACTTGTGACACTTTTCAGAATAGTCAAACCTCTGATAGAACTGAGCAAGTAATCGTCTTAATCTCTGTTAGACTAAAAGCTTTGTCTGTTAAAGATCTTGTCTTTCATTACAGCACTGGTTCTCCAGTCTGTGTTGTAAATAAGTAATGAACCTATTGTTTGGAAATAAGAGTAAAACTATAGTAGCTAATATAAATGTCTTCCTGTCATGTTCCATATGCCACACTTTTTCGACTTGCAGAAAGATTCCCCGCAGCAATCTTGTGAGGTGGGCTTTTTTTTGTTCTCGCTCCCTTGTACTCTTCTTCTTCTTCTTCAGCATATTAAGAGAGACTGTCTGTTTAAAATTATCTGAAAAGCCTGGAAAGCTCAGAATTGGTGGTAGTAGGTTATTATCCCAACTGATCAGTCAGAACACCTGTGTTGGATTGTTTATCAATTGTTTATATCCTGGATCTTTTTATTTGCTCTGCTGGTAACTGGAGGAAAAAAAAAAAAAAGAT
>PPHD01005045.1:0-27208 GCA_002909625.1 Bambusicola thoracicus | reverse complement strand
GGGGCCCTGGGCAACCTGGTCTGGTATTAAATGCTGTGGCAGTGGGGTTGGAGATTCATGATCCTTGAGGTCCCTTCCAACCTGGGCCATTTTGTGATTCTGTGAATGGGAGATGAGTGGGAAGTGCAGTGCCTATACTCTTTGGGGCTTAACCTGATTGGAAATGAGTGTGCTGGTTGCCCTTAAAATCACAGGGATTGAAGACAGAATAACAGCCTGGTGTTTGGTATACATGGCTGTAATTAGATAAAATCAAGGAATTGTGGATGAAAAGGAGAACATAATGCAGGAGAAGTCCCTTAGTTGCATCCGTGTGCTAAAAGAGCTGCCCTGAGTATCCTGCAGCCTCTTGGCAGAATGAGGCCAGGAAGAACCCAGTGGTAACCCAGCAGTGGGAGAGGGCTGTGTTGATTGCCCATGTGCTTCTGCTTACAGTGCTCGGCACTGTTGCACCCAGGAGCTGACCTTTCTGAGCCCAGCTGTGTGCAAATCAAACAAGAAAATGGAGAGCGAGGCAGACGGCATTGAGTTATCCAGTCACATTTTACTGTCATCTCCACTGAGAGACTTCCTCTGGGTAATGGAAAAGGAGAGAGATAAATGTCAGGTCTTGGGAAAGAATGCTCAAGTCTTCTCTTTAGGAAGTTCATTTAGTAAATGGAGTCACGATTGGTAAGGCATTAAAACTGGTGGATAGCTCTGCTGCCCAAAATCTCATGGCCAAACACCACTGGCAGTGGGGTGCTGGGATGCTGCAGCCATGAGAACAGGGTTCACAGAATCATAGAATGGCATAGATTAGAAGAGATCTCAAAGCCCACCCAGCCCTAATCCCTGCCATGGGCAGGGCTGCCCCCCACCAGCTCAGGCTGCCCAGGAACTCATCCAACCTGGCCCTGAGCACCTCCAGGGATGAGGCACCACAGCTTCTCTGGGCAGCTGTGCCAGCGCCTCACTGCCCTCTGGGGAAAGGATTTTTTCCTAACTTAAATCTCCCCTCTTTTAGTTTAAAGCCATTCCTGTTTGCCCTATCACTATCATACCCTGCAAAAAAATTGGTCTCCCTCTTGTTTATAATCTTCCCTCAAGTACAGGAAGGCTGCAGTGAAGTCTCCTCAGAGCCTTTTCCTCTCTAGGCTGAACAAGTCCCACTCCCTCAGCCTGTCTTCATAGGAGAAGTGCTGTAGGTCTCTGATCATTTTCATGGCCTTTCTCTGGACCCACTCGGCTACTCACTTCAAATGTATGTCAACACAGCAACATGTATGTATGAGCTTCATGTATATTGTCCTTCATTCTACCATATGTGTGTTTCTGAGGGTTCTATTCAATCTGGTGGCATGCAGTGACATTCTTTGGACACTTCCAGTAACTGTGTATAAAAGTGTGTGTCTTTTCTTTCAGAAGAAGAGAAAAGCCCTAAGGCAGGATTTGTATGTTTTGTTCCTGCAAGCTTCTGGTTTCCTTACATTAGTAGCTGAAATTAAACACATCTTAACTTCCTAGCATGTTTCCAAACCTGAGCATGTGGAGGCAGAGTAGTACTGGTGCTCCTGTGTTTATCTTGCAGGTTCCCCAGTTGAGGTACACCAGAAATAGCAACAATAACTCGCTCTTCCACTAGAGTTTCCCCAGGAAAGCACTTTGCTAAAAGACAGCATTACTGCCATTTTACAGGTGAGCAAACAAGGCAGCTGGCTTCAGCTCGGGCAGTGAGGGGGTGGTGAGGGCACAGCCTCAGCCTCCTCAGGCAAAGGTGAGAACCACTCTCCAGCTCCAGTGCACCCTGGTTGTTTTCCTATGGAAAGATGTTGGTAGCGCCCTTAGAGCTGCACGGGTCTGATGAGTGACTCTGGGAAGCTTCATATTGGCTTTGTTGTAATTTAAGCCGTTGCTGGCAGTGTCACAGTGTGTGGGCAGGTCTCAGACATGATGCTTCACCTCCTTGTGCTGCCTCTTCTCCTTTGGTGGAAAAAAGGAATGGTGTTCTGACCTCAGCTGTAAAGTGCTTTTATCTAACAATGTCAAGTGCTACAAAAGAGCAAGACAATTAATTTTAGCAAGGAAGTGTTCTACCTTGGCATACCAAGGTCTTTAAGCCTCAGTGTGTCCTAGTTTGCAGCTGGCAACCTCAGAGGCTGATCCAGACTCTTTGAAGTTCACTGTTAATTACAGGGCAGATTAGGGGTTCTGCTGAGGCAGGTTGTTGTTTCCAATATGCAGAGATTTAATTCTGCATAAGCAAGCTTTGCTTTTTACTAGCACAGGAATCTTCCTTGTGTTTAGGGAGAAATGCAAATCATCAGGCTTTTCTTATCAAAATAATGGCAACCCTTCCCTAGGAGCTACTCCACCAGTAGCCAGTGCTCAATCCCCCATTGCCCACCTGCTCAACGAGAACTGCAGTAATGAAGTTGGTTTCCAGTGTCTCCAAAAATTGCTTTCAGAGTACCAGCTCTAAAAGTACGCATCACTATTTCCAGCTCCCACGTGTTTTTGCGGAGAACAGGTTGCCACATTCATGATCAGATCTCATTTAAACAAATGCTTATCCAGAACTAACCTCATAGAGTAGATCTCTAAAACTGGGATGAGCATCCTATTGGCAGAGATCGTTAAGATTTCAGAGGTAGAGGTGATGGTGATGGGTGGCAGTAAGTGAAATTGCTCAATAGTCCCAACAGCTCTTCCTTCAGGTGACACCTCTCTTCAGAGCCCTTTGCCCCTTCCTTTTCCCTAAGCCTGAGTCCCTGTCAGTTGTGCCTCAGAGGACTGACCTTTGCTTTCCCCTAATTCCTTCAAGGGGCAGCAGAGGCACCGAGGGTACCACTCAGCAGCAGGAGGGAGAAGGAGTATCTGAGCATTGCGGGTGCCTCTCTGCTACCGTGTAGTCAAAGAAAGAGACTGGGCAGTTGAATGGCCCAGTTCTCATAGCTCCATGAGAAAGCACGGTTGGTTATATTAGCAGAAAAGCTATGAGGTGATGAAGTTCATTTATAATGGTTGGAATATGCACGATGGATCCCTAACAACAACAACCAACAACAGGCAAACTCAGCTGTTAATGCTTGTCGCCTAGGATGCTTGAGCAGATAGATGTTCCTGGCGGTGACGAGGACACACTGCTGACACCAGCATGACCCTCTCTGTCATATTTTGTTTTTCCAGTACCAACACTTTCCCTTAATTCTCTGGAACAGCTGGATCACTGTGGCTTACACTTAAAACCAAGAGACAACTCAAAGCAAGCCTCCAGCCTGGAAAATTTGGTGCACATGTTAAAGCTTGCTAAATCATAAGCATCTGAAAACAAGATGTGTAAGTCTGGAAGTATTAGCTATAGGAAGGACAACCAGGCACGACTGTGACATGGGACTTCAGTGCCCAATTCATCCTTAGAAATAGAAACTGAGATGAACTTCTGCTAAAAACAGAAATCAATTGGCCTATTCATTACTGCACTTCAGAAAACAGCTGGGGCAGAATGAAATGGGCAAGTCCAAAGAAGGATGATAAACCTGACAGCAAAGAACTGTTTTTGGGTCCTCACTGAATGGTCTTTTCACAGGGAAGAAGTTGTTCAGGTTTCTTTTTTTTGTTTTGTTTTGGTTTTTTTGGGTTTTTTTTTTTTTCATTTGTTTGTTTTTGTTTTATATATATTAAAATGGAGGAGAAGTAGAGCTAGCCATTTTGTATGAGAGAGAGTGTTCTTGGATATACAAGTTAAACCAGAGGCAGACAGCTGATTAGACAGAGCTCTGGACGAGACCATTGTGACTATCTGAGTACAAGGGGAGTAAATCTAGCTTCCTCAGGCAGCCACAGTAAATATGAATTTATGCATAGATTAGTGTGTTAGTGATTTATGTGTCTGCCCTTTATCTGTAAGTCTTTTTCTCTGGGCTTAACTCTTAATTTCTAAGGACCCCAGCACATTGGAATAGTCTCTCCTCATTACTAATTTTACATTTTTTTTCCCTCTGTTTCCAACCCCTTTTCTCCACACCTAAAAAGGCAATATTCAGTTTGTCATTATTCAAACATTTGCAGTTCAGTGCGTTCCAGTGCACAGAGTTTGAAATATAACTCAATACCACCAAAACAGGGATACTCTCATCTTCTCACTGTAATATATAGCATTTATTTCTAGATCTAAAAATGTCAGCATAGTTCTTGCGCATGAAAAAGCTGTTTCTGTCTCTTTTTATTTTTATTTATATATTTTTTTCCTATGGCCCTATGAGTCTGGATTCAGAAAGTGAAGGCTTTTTAAGGCTGGGACCCTGCTGTCCTGCAAGCTGTCATAGAATCACTGAATCACATAATGGTTTGGGTTGGAAAGGACTTTACAGACATGGGCAGGGCTGCCCCCAGTCAGCTCAGGCTGCCCAGGGCCTCATCCAACCTGGCTTAGAACATCTCCAGGGATGGGGGACACCCAGAGCTTCTCTGAGAAGCTGTGCCAGGGCCTCATCGCCCTCTGAGTAAAAAATGTCAAATATCTAATCTAAATTTCCCCTCTTTTGCTTTATGACCGTTCTCCCTTGTCCTGTCACTATCAGACTGTAAAAAAGGTTGGTCTCCCTCCTGATTACCAGCTCCTTTTAAGTACCGGAAGGTCTCCACAGAGCCTTCTCTTCTTCAAGCTGAACAAGCCCAACTCCTTCAGCTTGTAAGAGAGGTGCTCCAGCCCTCTAATCATCATTGTAACCCTCCTCTGGACCCACTCCAACAGCTCCACATCTTTCTTGGGCTGGACCCAGCATCCAACCCTTAATCAAGTTGATTGCTCCTGGCCAGGTATCTGCTCATGGAACCAGGGGTCGGTCTGAAGGTGGCCGGAGCTGAGGTTGCCCCTGTTCGTCAGTCTGGCCCAGTGCTTCCAGCTAAAGCATCACAGGGCACCAGCTGGTATGCAGCTTTCCATCACTGGCATTTCCTTTGTTGGACACCCTCCCAGGGCATTTCACACAGGATGGGACAGCATGGCTCAGGAGAACTGAAATAATCTGTCTGGGTAGAGAGAGGAGATTGCTTCAGTAATAATTTTGAAACATTTTTAGGTCCTCACACTTTGATTTCCTACTTCTTCTTTGTGGCTTCCAGGGTTGAGGTATCTAAAACATCTGAAACAGACACATAATCATGGCACACTTGCTACATGGTGCCTCTTGGCTAGCTCTGAGATGAGAGCATCACATAAATACCCAGGAAGAGTACATAAAAGTTTTATTGGCACTAATTTGAGATGACCTGCATGCTGTATTTTCTTGGTGTGCAGTTCTGAGTGAGCTCCTATAAAAGCTTTATGCCCTACCATCCCCTCAAGCCTTGGATAAATATTTGCAGCTTAAGTAGAGGAACTAAGTGGCAGTAGTACAGAAGGAGCAAGGGTCACACTGTTAAGAATTCCTAAGACGCTGATTTATTGTCCGCTTTTACCTATATTCCTTCCCTGCTTTTAGCCTGAATAATATTTACCCTACAGAGATTTTTCTGTGTAATATCAGTGAGACTGTGGACTTTAAATCTATGACCTGAAATCCCTCTGCTGCGCAGTAGGTTATATTGGGTTTGTTCTCATTGCTTTTCCAGCAATAATGAGCAAAGAGCATATGTTTGAATAAGCATAGCTTTTCACGGGATGTGTCAGAAGGTAAGATCATGCAGTTCAGCTACCCTAAGGAAATATCTGAAGGAACGCAGATTCAGAAGGGCCCACCAGCATCCCTGAAAACCTCTCCATGGGCTGCAATTGAACAACATGTGTAGGTTTTGTAGTGGGCTGCAAACACCGAGGCACTGCTGGACACAAAGTATTTGCCAGCACATTTGATAGATCAGAACCAAACTATGAGCAAGGCAGGTATGATGTGGCTCAGAAAAAGAGCAGGTAGTCACTCTAGGTACCTGCTGTAGGAAGAGGTGAGTTAGATAACGCTGGAGACCTGCAGAGGTGGAGACTCCTCCTGCTGCAAAGGAAAAGCAACACCCCTATCATATAGAAACTTTCTCAGGCAAATTTTGGTATGCAAATCTTTTCCATCCGACCTGTGTCTAAGTTGATATGTTATCTGCACTTTGGGGCATTTAATGTAACTCCTTCAGAAAGCATTGGCCTTTTTGTGGCTGGTCATGTTTGCATCACAGCCACCAGTAGGGCACCCAAGAGTTTGTGCAGCACAGGCAGCACTGAGTTATGCATGCTTTGAGTGCAACGCTTACTGCCTTGAGGCTTCCTTAATTTTGGTTAGTGTTTGGAGTTTTCTTCTTTATTTATGTTAACTTCAATAAACAGTGATTCAGTAGGAGTTGCTTCTCATGACCTGTATTGATTAACATAAAGTTTATGCTGTGTATAGTGCTAAATAATCATTTGGTTTGTAATTAAATACAAGCTTATAATAAAGAGTGATCAGGTTATTAAGGAGGGTTTATAACACAAACATTGTGAAGAATACAGAATTTACCTTTTGCCTCAGTTTATTGAGTCCTAGAGGCTAACATGAAAGTAGTGTTTTCATGCCTTCAGAGAAGGCAAATGTTGATGAAACAAAGAGGGCATATTTTCACATCTTCACAACATATAACTGTGGAACCAGATTACTGAGCTGAGAATACAGTAGTTGTTAACATCCATCTGCAGAGAAAGTGATTTCAACAAAACCGAAAATGTAAATAACAAAGTAATACAAGTTCAATTTAGGACTGCTCCTTTGACTTTCCTTTGGCTTTTCAGTTAAAATGAGAAAACTGGAAAGTAAACAAACAAACATAGGAACACAGGCTAATTCAAATTAGACAGAGGACGTTTTTCCTAGACTGAGATTTTTTTACTTGCTTTCAAGCACTTTTTGAAATCTTAGAGAGTTTTCGTGTAGCATTGGAGCAGAAATTGTTAAAACACTGTTTAAAAAATAAGATATGTGATGGAAATCCTAAGAAAGTTTTAATTTCCCAGTGTCTGTAGTTTTAAGATATTTTGCAGCTGGTGTAAGTGCAGATGTTTAACTCCACATTGTCGTTGCTGATTGTGTTGGCAGATACGGCTCAAGAATCGTGTGGTGCACTGAAGCCATTTCCTGAGCACTGAAGTCTATCATACCTCTGAAGCGTTGATTTTCGAAAAATTCACTCATGTAAATAATTTACAGTGCAGGTCTGATATTATTTTCACCTCAAAACATTGCACATAGGTTTATCATCAGCCATGGGAACTCTCCAAGAGACTTCGAGTCCTTCAAGGCCAGTGTAAGAAATGAGTATTACTGAACTTCGCTGGGGAAAACTCACAGAATGAAAACTTTAAGATGGACTAAAAGGAGGGTTTAGACTGTAGAGGTTGGTTTTCCTGAACCACCCACCAGACTGCTTGTTCATGGGACATACTCTATTGCCTGATGAAAAAAAGGTGCTGTTGGCCACATTTCATCTGCTCTCACAATTCATCACCTGTGAATAAACTAAGGACCTGAGCTGTTGCCAGCTGAAGCTAATGGGAGCCCCTTGTCCAGCCTGGGTGGTTTCTCATCAGGTTCTCGTGGATCTACATCACCACAGCAGTCAGACCCACTGAAGGCAGGACTTACTTTTACTTTTGTTTCAGTGGTGGATACGATAATTTTCCCTAATTCTTTTTCTCATGCTAGGAGTACTGTCCTCAGACAACTAAATAAACATCAGCGTGGTCTCATATCACCCCACTTCTGTAGCATACACAGTGGTTGAAATTGAATTTATTATTCAGATGTATTCAGCTATTGAAAGCAAGCTAATTAGCACAACACATGCCTCAGGGAGTTTTCAGTATTATGAAGTCACAACATGTTAGATGACAAAAGTACTAGCTTTTGGCATGCTTTCCAACCCAAAAATTGATTAAGATTTGGTTGGTCACAGCTACCTACAACAAGTCAGATAAACAGGACCTAAATCTGCAAAATCCTCAGTTGCCAAGTAATTTTATTCACCGGTTACCCCATCAAGATAAATGGCTCTGCTGCTTGGAATATGGCGTCTGTCACAGCTGAGCCTCCTGTGAGTTCAGCACTCATCTCACAGTAATGAGGGAAATGCCCCTCTTTCTGTTTAACTCAGTTTTGAGCCTGGTGACAAACATACATATCTAGAGAGATGAATGTCAACATTCTGTTTTACAACAGAATCAAGTCATCTACTTACCCCATATTGAATTGTTTGGCTGGAGAGGAATGGATAGCCAAGGCAACTTTCCCAAATGCTAGGAAAAAAAACAAAGCAAAGTATTTCATCATGATATTCTACCACTGCACACCAAGAAAGTGTTTCTGATGAAATCCTAGTAGTAGCTCCTTCTCAGTGCTCTGACCACGGGCTCCTTGCTACTCGCCAAACTCTGCTCCTCTGGGCACACCAGCTGCAAAGCTGCCAGCTGGAGGAAGGTGATGCCTCTGCCCTGCTTTCCTCCTCATAAACTGCACCTGCACAGGTCTTTGGATGTCTCCAATGGAAAAAAAAAAACCAAAAAACAAAAAACTGTGATTTTGATGCTATAAAGATTGAATATTGCTATGCAGTTCACATAGTTTTATGTCATCTCTGCCCTGATCAGTGCATCACCATGTCTGTGCAAAAAGGGAACAGGCAAATGTTCAGATTACTCTTCCTGAGCTTTAGCTGATGGCAGTGCTGGAGTGCCTGACACTGGGCCACCATCTCTGCCCCCACAGACACACACAGGACCCCAATCAGAAAACAGATGGGAGAGATTGTATCGACCCTTATCAGAACTGCTGCCACTTCCAACCAACAGGATCCTCGGCTGATTTCTGTTAGTGCCCTCTCATGAAGGGGATTGCTCAGCTAGATGTGGAACAAATCAAATGGTACTAAAACCTTTGAAAATGATAAATCTTGCACAGCAGAGCACTTACAGGCATCTGAAAGTGGGACACATCTGACATGTGACTGCTTTTCATCCTAAAGTGGTTTCTTTCTAAACAAAGATTTTCTTCTTGTACTAAGTTAATATAACTGAATTGTGTTCATGCAAAACCTGTAATGATCATTATTTTTTCCTACCAAACCGCTGCTGTAGCTTCTGTTATAAGTTTAATTACCATGCCTACTCCTCTGAGGTAATGTTAAATAATTTTAGCTTTAACCATCATTATAAATAGCTCAAAAAATGTTGATAGGACATAAAAACGCGGACTCCTTTTTCCTCATAATCTTTTCCACATTCTTTGCCAGCTCTTCAAAAATATTACCTTATTCACATAATGCTGAGCACCTGTTGCAGCACTTCCATTCTTCCTCGGGCTGACGTTTCTCAGCTCTCCATCACCTGCCCCTCCGATGCTCAGTCCTTTGCTCCGTTACTCTCACAGCTGAGAAAGCTCTGTGCCTCTGCACAACCAAGCTGTCCACCAGCACAAGCTGATGGAGTCTAGGCCTGGCCTGATCTCTGCTAGGATAATATGGCAGTGTCTGATTTCAACGGAACAAATGTGTTCCCTGGAGCCAGGGGACCCATTTGCTTTGTCAGGGTACAAAATAGCGCACATTTAAGAACATGAGTTGGCATTTTGTTGTACTTAGGCCACAGAAATCAATGGCAGTTTTGTGGATGACTGAATGTCATACATATTCTTTCAATGCTGGCCTAGTAGAAAGCGATGTTTCTGAAGAAAACAGACACAGTCCCCACAGCATCCACAGTCACAAACTGATGAACTGAGCGGGGACTTTCTGTATATGATCTCTGCTCCCCTTTTCGAGGTGGTGTCTTTTCTTCCCTTGCCTTCTTGCAAGGCATGTGTCAAGGAGACACCCACTATGCTGTTGGGTAGCCCCTTCCTTAGAAGTCCTCAAACCAGGCATCTCTGTCCTGCAGGCAGCTTGCAGCTGACTTTTTTTTTATTTTTCCACTACTTGGGGTTTTTTTTTGCTATTTCTCCCTGAATGGCTGTGGCCTGTCAGCAAAGGTTATGCACCAGGCCTCATCACAGCCATATCTCAGCCTGAAGCCAGTGGCCAGCAGGTGGAGTTCTGTGGGTGCTGCATCCCCAGCTGCAGCGCCCAGGATGGAGAAAGATGCAGACACGCTGCTTCAGCAAGAACTGTGGCCTTCTCTGTGCTGCCTGTTGCAGCCAGTCAGTGTGAGGAGCATCACTGCTGCAGTTGGAGACACTGATGAAGACAAGACCTACAAATTCCCCAGCCCTGATCTCCTGCCCATTCCCATGCCACTGCCACGAGGTGAAGGAGACTTTGCCGTCAGCGCAAATAAATTTCATCCTGAGCTCCTTGATTAGGGTTTATCCATGAATAAAGCATCTTCACTGTGCATTCAATGAGGTTTATTGCTTAGATTTTGTTGTGCTGAGTTCCCTTTGATGCAGAGAGAAGAAGTTCCAGGTTTCTAAATTCTCAGTGGTAACAGCAGTGTTAGCTGGCTGTGGGTTTTCCATGTGGCAGGCCTTGGGCTGCCAATGGATGCATGCGTTTGTAATGTCTGCAGAACGAGCAGCATGGTTTAGTAGAACTGAAGCATCTGTCCCTGATTGTAAGCAAATGCAATGAAACCGTATGAAAGTCTGTGGGCTTTTTTTCAAGTAGTAGCTTTAGAAGTATTCATTACCTGAGGAAACAGAGAGGTAATCTGTTAAGCCAAGAATTACAGAAAGGAAATGGTAAAATGAAATAAAAATATAAAATAAAACATAAATAACACCTTGGACAAATAGTTCGTGATTTGCGGGGACTGAGTAAGCGAGCCACAGGGCCACCAAGGAGAAAGCAGTCTCTTAATCAAGATGTGCACAAGGCTCTGCCGAGCACCTGAAGGCTACATCACTGTAAGAAGCAGCAGGGAGCAACAGGAGCAAAAGGGAATCTGCAATGCTGTGCTTTCTGTAACAGCTAAAACAAGAATTAAAAAAAAAAAAAAAAAAAAAAAGCCTACTTGCTACTAGAACATTTGGTGGGGTGTGTAACACCTTTTATTCCATTCATTAAATGTATTGTGATTTTTCTGTCCATTCTCCAAAGGTCTTGGCTTGCTTGCCTGTCCTCTGCAATGCCCAAAGCCCTGGGGCAGCTGCCCCATCTCACCCTGCACAGAGTGGAGCAGTTGCTGCCTCAGATGTCCATGAGGCAGAGTAGAGAGGACTAGAAGGGCAATGTTACTAAATGTGACAAAAATTGATGAGACGTGTGGATGTGCATGTACAGATGAGTCCACCACAGGTAGGTCATTGTTGTGCTAATTGGTGTTACCAGGGCTTGGGCTGGGAGAGCTGCTGCACAGTTGTGCCTGCAGGGCCAGTCTGCTTCTCCTATATAATTACTGTGCAAAGCCATAATAACCACGTGTGTCCAGGAGTTTAAAAACTAGTGAATTCCTTATGTGGGAATTGGTTCACTTGAGGATTTAATGAGTATATATCCAAATGTGGTGCATGATGAGTTACTGATTCCCACCTCTGGACATGCTCCTTATCATGCACACAAGCCAAGAGCCCTTTAAACAAGCAGTTGGGTCAGGGAGAATAATTACATAGCCCCTTTTTAAGCCAAAAGTTCTTTCTGTAGGGAAATAACAACGATAATTCCTTAAGGAAATAAAATGCCATCACTAACATATGCTTCAGGGTAGACGTTGTGCCATCTAAGCAATATGAAAGATCTATGGACCACGTCACCTTGCTCTAGTCACAAACGCAATTAGAAATTAGATAGAAAAATAACGTAAGCTAAGTTTATCTTCCTTAGATAAAATATTTCCATATGTAAAAATACACTAAAAATGAAATAAAGGATATACAAAAACCCAAGAGACTAATTGGTTTTAGGCTCTGTGGAAAGCAAACAAAAGCAATATGTAGTAATTGCTATTGCAAGTTGATTTGGAGAAGCAACTACCCTGACACAGGCTGTTACATCTCCCTTGGGACGGAGGATCTTAAAACACCTCGGTGCCTTTGCTTGCTTCCCCGCAGAATTCATTCATCAGTGTTCCTACAATGATGCCAGGTTGACGGCAACATGCCTTCAGCTCCAACATCCATGCAGGCATTGAACCTGATCTGCTCGGCCGCTGGCATCCCTTAAAAAGGATGTCTGGACAAACCTACCCAGATGACTAGGGTTTCTGCATTGTAATACTGCATCTGAGTGACAAGTGTGTTGTGACACTGAACCCTTGCTGATGCTCCCTGCCCAGAGGCCCGACAAAGCCCTGATGGAGACTGACAGCTACAAGTGCTACAAAGAGCAGTGGCGTCACAAGGCCTGGCAGGGCTCCATTGAGCTGGAGCACAGGGCAGGGCTGGGAGGTGGCTCAGGCAGATGGCAGCAGGCCTCACCGCAGGCCAGGAGTGCTGGGCATCCCCAGTTAGGGCACTCGCCTCTCCCACATCGTCTTCAGCACAGAACTGATAGAGTACAAGCACAAGAATGGCATGACTGTATACTAATGCCTAGCAGGAAAAAGTACTTCTTCACTCTAGAAAGCAAGACTGAAGAACAACAGCAACAACGCAGACAGCCATGATTTACTGCAGCACTCCTCAGAAGCTGCAGCAACAAAAGATGTTTTTCAGTTGCCACTGAGTATTTGAACACAGCAACAATCTACAATGGCACACATACTGCATGGCAGGCTCCTTTTTGCCCTTCTGAGGGATTTGCCCAGGCATTGATTCCACCTCTCTTTCACTAGGTGTATGCAGCACAGCAAACGCATGCCAGCAGGTCAGAATAACGTGACCTCAGAAACTGTTTCCCAGGAATTAGAGGGTTTTAATTAACTGTGAGCTCTAAAGGGAGTTTGAAAGAAAGCCACATGCAGCTACACTAAGATGGCAGCCTGGTCATCCTGCCTTTTAAATGCATTTCCAAGCAGGGAGAGGGCAGGAAGAAGGAGGAACCGTTTCTTTGGAAACAGACAGGGCCACAGAGCCCCATCCTGATCAGACGTGAGGAAAGCTTGTCTGCTGGTGCCTATTGAAACTGACTTGCATCGAAATCAGAAACATTAGGGCTCATTGCCTGCTTCTTCTGTGGACAGCGGCGGTCCTCAGATTGAGAAAATTTTAAAACATATTGAGACAATTTTTTCCCCTCTTTTTGCATTCTTCTGATTCAGCTGTCCAATTTCTTCCCGTGCTGCAATGAAAAATCACATGCTTTCTCTGTAGATGCCAGATCTCTGCGGATGTAGATCTCTGTAGATGTGTGTGGCATTGTAGAAGAGTGCTCTGGCCTACAATGGGTGCAACACCATAGAATGCCCAGACAAAGTCTCCTGCTAGCTGCCAGAAGGAAATTATGGCTGTTGATGGCAAAGTATGACAGTATCCTTTGTGGTGTGTAATAGGGGGTGCATAACAGCTTCTTACCCTCTGTAGATGAAGGAAAGGAGGGGAGGGATGCATATTACTTTGGTGACTGGGGATTATGTATCCTTTTCACACAAAAAAAGCCAAGAATGCAATGCCTTTATTGCACCAACCTGGCAGTCACTTCCTTGAGTCATGTAAAAGGGTACTTGGAAGTCAGCATAGTGCTGAAACAGTGAGGAGCCTTTCATGTCTGGTGAATAAGAGAATTCACGCTGAATATGTTTGGACTTTCTTCTCTCAGAATTGTTGCCTGCATAAAAATGCTCTTTTCTAACATCAGGTGGAGAGTCCATTTAAAAGTAAAAATAAAATTTTAATGAAGCTGCTGCTAATGAGAGCTCTGTCAAAAACTTTCAGTTATTACCACAATATTCCTTGATGTTTGTGGAGCACCAGAGTATTAATTGACCTCCTGATAGTAAGGAAGATCCCTGTAGCAGAATGAGAATTAAAACAGAAGCTTTTGGACTCCAGTGATACAATAGGGAAGACAGCTCTGAAGGTCATCAAGACAATCCAAACAAACTTCCTCTGCAGAGAAGTGAAAGCAATTGGATTAACAAAATACCTTCATATCCAATGCTGAAGTCAAAATGAGTTGTCCTCTAGCAATAAAAAAATGATGTATGAGATCTAGATAAGGAATAACATGCTGCTTTTTGCCCTCTACCCGTGCCTCTGGGTGACCTCAATGTAGTTGTAGTCCATATTGTGTGTATGCCATATTGCCAACAAAAAGTTTTTGAGAGCTGTTTTCATTCAATTTTGTGGCTTAACAACAACAACAACAACAACAACAAAAAAAAAGCAAAGAAAACCAGGCTGAAGCTCAGAGAATCTCAGAGAACCTGGTACTTCTTCTGCAAGTTTGGGGATGGTGGAATTGCTTCAGCACTACCATCACAAGTCATAATGACTGCCACCCTGAAGCCCTTCAGTATTCCATGGAAGAAATAAATTGTCCAAGGATGAGTAACATTTCTCATCTGAGAGAACAGGAGAAGCACTTCGCTGAAAAAAATAAAAGCCTGAGACAGAAAGACTAACCTGATGAAATTAGATGAAGTGCTTATGCCTAGAAAAGTACTGTGACAGAGTCCCTAAAAATGTGTAACCAAGTTGCTGTTGACTTTCCTAATCTATAAACATCAAGTTTAATTCATTTATTTCACATTGTTAAGAGCTTGTGTACACTGTAATCTACATATAAATTCTAGGATAAATAGCAATCTATAGCTCAGCTCTGCCTGACATTTCTAGAGGCATGCAGTAGAGTTGCATTTCTCCCCTTGAACAAGGCAAGACCCTGCCTGGTTGTGCTGGTGGCACAAGGTACACTGGTTGTTTTCAGTTTGACTGAAATCTGAAGGAAAACACCTCTGAGCAGAGGCTCTTGAATTCCATTTAACTGTGATGAACATTTCTGTAGACTTAACTTTCACAAATATAAAAGGCAAATGTACTTACTGTGGGGAAAGCATGAAATAGGGTAAGAAGACAGAAAGTCAAGAGCAATGTATTCAGAGATATATCCATCCAGTTGAGCATATCACCTCTCTCAAAATTCTGTGCACAAACAAGGAGATAGAATTTTGGTATATTTAGTCTTTTTATGCCAGTTAATCGCAGAATCCCAGAATGGCTGAGGAAGGCAAAGACCTCTGCATCCATCTGGCCCAAACCCTGCTCAAAAGCAGACACCCACAGTAGGGTGCCCAGGACCACGTCCAGGCAGCTTCTGAAGATCTCTTAGCATTCTCTCTGGTCAGCATGTGCCAGTGCTCTGTCACATGCACAGCACAGAAGTGCTTCTTGATGTTCAGAGGGAACATCTTGTGTTCCAGTTTATGCCCATTACTTCTTGTCTTGGCACTGAGCACCACTGAAAAGAGCCTGGCTCCATCCTCTTCACATCTTCCCTTCAGGAACACATTGATGAGATCTCCCTGAATCTTCTCTTCTCCAGGCTGAAGAGCCCCAGCTTTCTCAACTTCACCATACAGGAGAGGTGCTCCAGTCCCTTTATTATCTTGGTGAAGATGGGAGTCTACTTACTTGACTCATCGCATATCAAAATTTCCACATAACAGAGAACTCAAAACACACCACATGCCTTGAAGGAGTGACAGAATGAAAACTCCCAGCTGTGTGGATTAGATTCTCATCATGGCTGGGAAAGGGTTGAGCTTTCCATTAGGCCCCAGGAAACCTGGTGAAATGAATTCTAACAACTGGATTGCTGCTTGTCAGGGTGAGAGCAGTCCCAGCCTCACCACTGGTCATGAAACATTAGAACAAGCCATGTCTCAAGAGTTATGAATGGGCTGTACCAATCTAGTTTGTAGTGCGTGAAACAGTACATAACTCCCTCTCAAGCTTTCAGAAGTTTATGTGGGCCATTTAAGCTTTATGAGTAACACACTTGGAAAAAAAAATCGTGTTTTTCCACATTTGTGTCACTTGTCTGTAGCTTTCCACCTGAAAGGCCTGTTTTATCTCTCACGGAAGGTGATGGGAATGCTCTTTCCACACCCTGACTGGAAAATAATGTCTCATTCATTTGTGTGACTTGTGCTTCTGTGGAAAAGAGTTAGAATAGTGTTTGTCAGTGACCTGTTAAAGTGGTCATCATTTCAGCAGGACTAGCTGGCTACACTCTAGCAATGAGGTCAGTTTGTGCAGAAGGGCCTGAATACACTGTTGGTCTTACCTTCCTGGGATGATCTTTGAGCTGTGCTAACTGCTAGCCTGAGGACAGGGGCTATTCTGAAGAACACAAATTACTCTGGGCCAAAACTGCCCCAGGGATTTCTGCAGTGGTTTAAAAGTACACCTGACCAAGTTGCAATGCTGCAGAATGCTTTACGGTGTTGAATGCTGTAGAAATAACCACAGTCCGGGTCTGCTTAAAGCAAGCCTCAAACCTAAGTGCTTAATACAGGCCTAACTGATGACCTTTCAGAAGAAAAAAGGAAGGCACTTTTTTTTTTTTTTTTTTTTTTTTTTTTTTATTATTTAACTCTATTTAACCAAAAACTTTACACGGGATAAAAAACTGCTTATTTTTGCATGATTAATAAGTAGAAACAGAAATACTGTGGCTGAAAATTCAAATCGGTTAGTTCACACAGTACACTGCAGGAAACAATTTGGCCTTGATGCAGATGTTTACATTTCTGTTGTGGATGCAGAAGCCACAGAAGCATCTGAAACAAATACTGGACAGGAAAAAAAAAAAAAAGCAGTGCAACAGACTGGAGTAAGCCCCTCAGTTTGTTAGCAGTGATTTCATACACGTCTTGAAAGTTCTTCTGTCAATAGTCTTTTAAATAACAAAGCATAACTCATTCAGTCTTTTTAGGTAGGATAAGACCTTTTGACAAAGCCAGTGTCTGTAGGCAGACGTGATCTATTCCGTGTTACCCCTAGCTTAGTGATATATCGAGACATTGTTGAAATAGCAGATTATTAGAGAAGTTAGAAGTACTACAAAAGACAGTAGGATAATGCAAGATTTGCAGTCCCAAGCTATGTGACAGAATGAGAACAATTTTGAAAGCTTCAGTATTGACCAGAATAGAAATGCAGCTTTTACTATTTTAGTAATAGGATTATTAACAAACTATCTTTAAACCATAGCAAACTACTCAGTGTGCTATAATAACATCAATTAAAATACAATAATGGACTTAATAATGTAGCCCATAATGGAAAAAAAAATCACAAATTCATGTGGATTATCTTTCCATACCCAAGAGAAATATTCCAATGAAAGACATTATAATGAACATCATACTAAACATCCTTAATGTAATACAAGACAGAAATAAGTCAGAGGAGAAAATTCTATGGAAAAAGTCAAGTGCCGTCCAGAATGTTCATCAGCTGCTTTGCTTGATACTCTGAATATATAGATCTTCAAACACAGAGTTAGCAAAAGCCAGCCACTGTCCTGACTCTTTTTGAGCTGCACTTCCAAGTGAAGATCCCATCAAATCCACTCTTGCCAAAGGCAGGACATCTGGGAGGCTTCTTCCATATCTATGCCTCGTATTAATCGCTACTGGTACAACACTGACAACGGGAGGTCTTCTGTAAGCCAGTTGAGATAGGTGTGGTAAAACAACTGAAGTTTTTTGCAGTTGTCTGCAGTTGTCTGCAGTTGCAGTTGTCTGCAGTTGTCTGCAGTCCTTAGTTTCTACTGAAAGATTACAGATGTCTAAATCACTTCCAAAGACTTCTGAAAATAGTCTAGAAATGGAAAACACACTTACAACCACACTTACAGTAAACTTAGTTACAACAAGAGTTAATTTTACAGTTTCTGTGAGCTGAATTTAAGTTTTCATTCAAAAACCCATCCTTAGTCTTCTTACTCCTAGCATGTAAATTATTTGTAACATCAGAAAGCATGAGCAATAGCAGCTGGATAAGTGTTTCATCCAGAAAGCAATATGCAAATTACTAAAAAGAAGTGCTTTCCTCTCAAAATGAAGGATCTTTGAAAAGGCACTCAAGTCATTCGAAAACAGCAGAATGAAATACACAATGTGCAGAGCTAGAAAATATATGACACAGAAAGTAAAGAACAGAATGATTATTAGAGTACTTTCATTTAACAGCTATACATTTCTTCTCTTAAAATATGCTACTACACTGTAGTTACTATGCTGTTTTCTGTGCTTCTCTCTGTTTACCTTTCCAATAGTTTGTTTTAACCATTTATATCTTCATTTGTTGCTATTTTGTTATTTGTGCTTTCAACTATAATGTCTGATTTTTTTAAAATAGATAGACCTTAATGTGCTTCAAAGAAAGAAGACCTAGTCAGAGTTGTATTTATCAAAGCGAAAGGGATTCTCTAATAGAAAGAAAATAGACTAAGAAAAAAGAATATACATTAATCAGAGAACAAAACTTGCATAAAAAATACACTGACTGGGAAAATTCAGATTTGCTCTCAGCCTGTATGTGGTGGGAGGAGATGCACTTTAGGTGTTACACTGAACGCTCCCAGGGAGAGAGATGGAAAAGCTTGTCTGGTCTGTTCATGATATGAGTGACATGATGCTGTGGAGAGGGTGGCAGGCATGAGGAAACCTGTCTGGGTATGAAGGTAGTGCTGGGAGGCCTAAAAGTCCAGAACAAAACAAGCACCCCATCTCCCACCCCACTGCCCCACTTCAGTGCGCTGGCTGCTCGTGCTTAGTGGTGGGAGGTCAGGGATCTTGGCAGCTGGCCATCCAGCTCCTATCAGCCCGTCACTTTCTTTAATGAGTATTGAATGCATATGTCATTGAGATGATGATGGTGCAGAACATTCTCAGGTTCCTGAATGTCACAACAAAATTTGAGAAACATTATTTGAGAAGCATTAAAGGGCTTTGGTGTTCTTAACACTAGATAGAAATGTGCCACGAGCCTTATTGGATTTGCATCAGCGTTTGTGAGTGATGAAGAGACAGGTGCCAACGCCTTTTGCTCAATTTGCTGCAGCCTTCTAGCTTGTTGGGATGGTGGGCTAATACCCTTACAGTGGCTAGTGGGTGGAAAGCCTCTGTAAACAGGCTGTCAAGTTTAATTGGACTGTTTGGTAAATACACTGTTATTAAATAAGTATGTGCTTCTGTGCGGTGTTGAACTGCTCTCCTTGGTCTGGCTGGGGACTTCAGCAGCTCGGAACTTCTCAGGATAAAACCCAAGGTGCCCGCTGTTCTTCTCAACAAATACAATTGCAATTTCATCACTGACGTTATTACCATCAGGACTAAGCTTTAAAACTTGTAGAAGGCCTTTGAGCCCTGTTTGATCAATGCGTGGCATAACAGCAAGGCTCTCCAACACTATTAAGCACGTATTGGGAAGTTAGATTGCAGTTGCTGATCCAGACTGTGACAGTGCAGCCAAATGAGCCCTGCTGCTGAGTGTTTGTTTTCTCAAAGCCCTGGGGATGAGTGGCTATGGGCAAATCTTGAGTTCATTAAAATCAAATACGTTCCTGGTGTGCGTGATTGCCAAGGAAGGTGATGTAAGTGTTCCCTGGGCAGAGAGAAGCAGTATGTACGTGTGCCTATGTGATAATGTGCCCACTGTGATTTTTGAGAAAGTTTAATGAATTTCAAAGGCCTGACTTCCCGATTTCTGAATGTTAACATACAGTAATATGTGGTTGGTTGTAGGTAAAATATTTCACTGATGCCCGAAGAAGAAATTTTTAAGAGACATTTATTTAATGATAAAAAACGTGTTATCAAGTCAAAGTGCTGATATCAATTCTGTAAGCTAGCCCACTTCCTTGCTCTGATTGTCCTACCTCACATAGAGATGTAATGTTGACCATAACAAAGGAGTGTCAGCATACCCTCCTGGTGGTGATAAATGCTATTCACTCCAAACAGGCAGTTGCTTGGACAGGATAAGGAATAATTTCAGTCTTACACAGAGAGAGGAAATTCCTCTGTCCCAGAACCAGCCCTGCAGCCAGCACCAGCTCCACAGCCCTCAGAAACCTACCCACTGGAGGTTCTCATCTCACAGTCCTCCAGTTCAGATAAGTTGAGCAAGTGGAAAACTATCTGATTTCTAGTGGTAACATTGCATTTTGTGTTGCTTTTTCTTCAAAGATTTGTCCAAAAAGCCATGTCAAAAAAAATTGCAGTCTGCTTTGCATACCTCAAGTGCTTCTGTTCACTCAGCTTCCTGCCAGACAATAGAGCACTGCCTGCTTCATTTCCAGCCTCCTCCCTGCAGAGAATAGTATAGCAGTAGTAATTAAGCAAACAAATAAGCCCACCTGCTTTTACTATTCAAACATACCTAGAAATAACTGCATTATTGCATTAATCAACTTAGTACTTAAGGAGGAAAAAAGTTTTTGTTTTACATAGTACAAGTCACTTCACAGCTCATCTGACTTGGTTTCCCAACAGGTAGTAAAAAGAAACACTACACTTCTGAAAAAATGCATTTTTGCTAGTAAAAAGTAGCTACTTCGGCTGGAACAGCTCAGATTTAACACCATCAGTTTGAAGTGCTGCACATAAACTTTCAGACCCTCGCTTCTGGACAGGAAGAATCCAGCTGGCAGCAGTCGTACAGGTAAAGGAGACACTTGACAACTTTATGCCTTCTTCAATCACGCTCTGAATGCTGGAGTCACTTGCTCGTATCTCACAAAGCTTCAAATATCTTTACTCCAGATAAGGACAACAGGAGATGAATGCAAACTGCTGAAGTGATTGCTGCTCTCTGGCCGAGAATGCACTTGTGTTCACGAGTGTGTCGTGTTCACAGTGCACCGAGCCCAGAAATAAATCTCTCATTGCTTTACATCTCCTGTGCTAGAGTGCAGGAAAAACAGAATTGCAGACTGAGCTAAGATAACGTGATCAAATCACCATAGAGAGACCAGGAAGCAATGAAAATGGCAGCATGGTCCCGTCTGGCTCTACAGCTGAAGCAAAGACATCTAGCAGCACCCTTTGCAACTTGATGCAAATAAAGGCTGGCACCCCAGAGGACCTTAGGAAACTGCCTGTGCCAGGCTCCCAAGCCATAGGTAGGACTCTAGCTAATTCCAAGGAAAGTCTGGCCTTACACTTATGGTACAGCTCTAACATTTAGGGGAATGGCCTTGCCATCAGTGAAAGTATAGCTAACAAACCATATTTGAACAAATGCCAGACATATTTTTCATGATTTTATTTTAGTTTTTGATTTGATTTAATATAAATAATAATTATCACTTGTGGAGACACGAATATGTTCTTTGTTGTATAAAACAGAAAAGGACACGCTGTATCTTGCAAAGTCCAAGAGGACCTGAAACTGCTGAATGCTGGACAATATTGGATCAGAGGATTCCTTATGAATGCAGCTGTCTCCAGGTGTTTCAGTAGGGTCTCTCACCCTTCACAGAAGCCTCCCTTTCCTGGAGGGCAGAGCTGATGCCACCTTCTCACCTGCTTTGCTCAGCCACCCAGCACAGAAGTTAGACCAGAACCCAGGCAAATCCTAATGGACTGTATTGCCCATACTGCTGGAAAGACAAAAACAGTGCAGAACCAACCATGCCCAAAAATGAATTGTATTTTAAATGTCTATTAGCAGAACTAATTAGTTATTTCTGATTTGCTGGATTTAATCCAATAAATTTGGCAAGTTATTGAATATGTTCTTTCCAGGATCAAACAAGCATCTATCATCCAAACTCGGTGCAATTGACAGCTCATTATATCTAAGTGACTACTACTGATTAGCAAAACTCAGGCCAAGAGTTTGCAAAACTCTAGAATTCATCACCCAGCTTTCAGAGGCACCAGGTATTCAGCCCTGTTAGCCTCAGGGGAGTCTGGCAGTAGATTTGCACTTTCCAGACTCAGGCTATTTCCTCAACTGGGTGAGTGTAGATTTATAAACCTATACTTCAATTTAAAATTGCAATATGCTTGCTAAATCCATGCCATTTCAAGAAAATAAAAGAGTGAAGCCATAAGGTAGGCTAATGGACTTTAGAGAACTGTGCTAGGCACATTTTTCATGTTGTTTTTCTAATCCCAGTCTCCCTGTGGTCCCCTTCACAGGGCAAATCTGTCAAACCTGGGCAGAAAGACAAATTTGCACGGAGGGAGGTGGAGGCCAGTGAGAAGGGGACTGCACCCACAATAGGACAGATGGCCCCTGGGGCACTCCCTGCTCTCCTTTCTCTCTCTCTCCTTGGAGAACCCCCAAACCAGCCTCCCCACACCTGAACAGGAGAGACGAGGCAGCATTAATGGGAAGAAACTGTATTATTTCACCTGATCTGTGCTGTCACGATGAGGTCAAGCAATGTGCTCCCCTCACACAGCAGGGGATGAGGTTGTGGGGAGGGCTGTAGGTGCAGCTGAGGCCAAAGAATCACAAAACAGCCCAGGTCAGAAGGGGCCTCAAAATATCACCAGCTCCAACCTTTTGTGGGAAAAGGGTGATAGATGAGATTATTAAGCAACCTGTTCAGTTGCATCTTGAAAACTTCCAGTGACAGGGACTCCAACACATCCCTGGGGAGGTTGTTCCAGGGGTCAAGCGTTCTCTTAGTTAAAAAAATTCTTATATCAAGAAAGAATCACTCTGTTGGTACAATCTGTACCCACTGCCACTTGCTTTTCCATGTGGCTCCTTGTGAAGAGAGAGCCTCCGTCCTCGTTATAGCCACACTTTAAGTACTGGAATAATGTGATAAAGTCTCCCCTAAGCCTTCTCCAGTGTGAAAAGACCTAACTGATTCAGTCCTTCTTCACAGGGAAGTATCTCCAGCTTTTTGACCCTTCGCAGCCTTCCTTTGGGCCTTCTCCAGTCAGAACAGAACTGAACGCAGTGCACCAGGAACAGCTTGATGAGTGGGATGATAACATCTCTCTCTCTGTCAGTAGTTACCCTGTTAATCTCCATGCAGAAGGTGCTCCCTAGTCTCAAACCTCACCCCTGAGCCCTCACATTCGGCTCAGTGGGAGCATAAGGTAGGAAGGTGGCCAGCAAATGTCTCAGGATGAGGTGTGTGACCGCTGCTTACCTGGAGAAGTGATGATCCAATTCCTTCCATAAATTGCCCCAAACTGCACCTGACCCCAAAGGGAAACAGTCAAACTGTACATTTTCTTCACTGAGGAACAGAAAAGGAGGCTATATCACAAACACTGATATTTTTTACTAATAAAATCTGACAAAGAATATGACTAACTATTCTGACAGATAAGAAAAATTGTGCTAACTCTAATGGCATTAATGCTCATTAGCTCATCCTATTATGAAGATGATACTGTAACAGTGCTGCCATCTGCAGTTTTACCTTCTGCTTGTGAATTTCTCTGCTTTCAAAAATTGTTGGAAGAACAGCTACTGTCATAATCAACTTCTCAGTGTTAGAGAGCTTTTCCCCTTTTCTGTGACCTTGGTGGTAGTTAAGTGTCTCACTCTCACAGGGAAAAAACATGAAGCATGAAGAGAACCTGCTGGCCTATCTGCTGATTTATGGGTCAAGTCTCCAGTTGTCCACAGAAAAATGTTTACGGCTCTGGTTAAGAAGCCCTGCTGATTTAAGGATCTCACAAGAAATGTGTGCATA
This sequence comes from Bambusicola thoracicus, assembly GCA_002909625.1. Taxonomy (NCBI): domain Eukaryota; kingdom Metazoa; phylum Chordata; class Aves; order Galliformes; family Phasianidae; genus Bambusicola; species Bambusicola thoracicus. Next base: position 3,718 of record PPHD01005045.1, on the reverse strand, counting down.
ATGAATTATCTGAGGATTATAATTCAAATTGATCCTTGATGATTCATATCACCTTCCTCTATTAAATAACAATTTTAGAAGTCTAACCTGGGCAACACAGGCTGACAAGTTGTGACATTATGCTGTATATAGTAGGTAAGCAGTATTTGGTCCCAATTTGAGATGTCAGCAGAAAGCAGAGGCTTGAGGGGATACAAGAGATAAATGGGCACCATTTCAGGATAAATGCTTGCCAACATCTCACATTTTTACTTCTTGTGGGTATGAATCTGCATTAATTTCTTTCCTTACTTGAGTAAAAATTTCCAGCAAGCTGTCTGCAGTAAAGCCCCAGCTCCCAGTGTAACAAACTGGTCCTGCCTGCTCTTGCTTAGAAAAAACTGAGGGCTACTTGGTGTCCCCAAAATATTTATGGGGTGGATTACATGATACAAGCACATGTAAAAAGGTGTGGTATAGTAAATACTGTTTTCGCATTTGGGGTTAATCTTCTGTTCGGAAAGGCTTACTGCATCTCCAGTTGACATGACTGGGGACCTGGAAATACCTGCTGTGTCCTGTGCCCTCCAAAAGGGCTGTCTAGCAAATCAGGGCTGTAGATAGCACCTGTCTGTCATGGTCTGACAGTAAAAAGAAACACAGACAGCTTGAGTAATGGGAACTGGGAAATGCAAAGAAAAACAAATGCAGACACACAAAAAAGAGCAAATTACAGCACAGATTCTCACATTCGCTAAGTGTCACATTGCATTTTTTTTCCAAGCAGATACATGATAGCAATCTCAGCCTCTGAACATGACATACGTCAGGAGACAATTCTATAATGTAATTTCCCACTCTAGTCTTTACCTCAGCAAATCCCAGTAAAATGGCGCTGCCTGTTTCTGTTTGCAATTCATGAACTGATGGGACTTGGTCAGTACCATGGTCAGGGCTTCCAGGGATCCCTTTTCCTGACTGGGTTGTGCCTCCATGCATGCTTCTGTGTACCCTCTTGCAGACCCTGTGAGAATCTGCCTCATGCTGTGGAGTCTGTGCAAAGCCTGTCTAGGGACCCCAGGACCCAGGTGAGCTGGTCTGGGAAGAAATTATCCATCAGGTATTGATGTGATTCATACTGTCCATCAGGTATTGATGTGATGGTTTTTCCCATGTGCATCAGCAGCCACCCATGTGTGAAGGCGGAAAGCAGTCTTTACGGTCAGATGTATTTGCCCTACCTGCTGGAAAGTTACCTGGAAAATAGAGTGAATTTACAGCATCTTCAGTTTCTCTTTTCCTAGGAAGTAAGGAGGGGCAGAATGAAGTGAGTCATGGAGACCCATTAATTCCCCAGTGACTCCTGACCTTTGTTACTGCATCAGTCATTCATTGAGATCATCCTGACTCTTGGGTTTCAGTGCTCTTTTCAAGAGGCCATTAGTATGTTTAACAACACCTGATGGTGGTATGGAGTGTGAAAAATCCAATGGACTCCTTCATACCGTGCCAACTTTTGGACCATAGGTAAAATGGTTTCTGGTATCTGATTGAATGGACTTGGGTTTGGGCAGTGAGCAAAACAACAATTTCAGACCCTAAGAAGTATGGTCTCCTTTTGCTCATGAACCTGGGCTAACCCTAATACTTTCTCAGTGCCCACTAACACATACTATTTTAACTCAGAGGCGTGGAATGGACCAATTTAGTCTATTTGCTATGAATCCCATAGGCCATATTATCCCTCAAAAGTAGAGGTTGGTCTTTTAGGGGGTTATGTTCTCCTAATCGAATATGGCATATGCCACAGGCCAAAATGATGGTGTTACACTGCTCTCTAGTTATAGGCCACTCACTGGCTCTTCAGTCTCAGCTTCCTTAATTATCACAGTCCACACAGCTACTAACTCTTCTACTTGAATCATAGAATCATATGAACACTGTCCTCTCTGTCTTATAACTTGATCTACTATATGAACATGTAGTGCAACTGCTCTGTACATCCATACCTTTTCCTCCTTTCCAGAAAATTCAGTAAATGTCTCATCCTCCACTTGGTATGTATAGCCAGTGTTGCTCCTTCCCATGTGCAGAATTCAGCACTTCTTCTTCTTAAACTTCAGGCGATTAGTGACTCCTCATCTCTTTAATTTGTCTAGATCTCTCTGCAAGGCCTTTGCAGCCTTGACAGGATCATCAATTCCTCGAAATTTAGTATAATCAGAATAAAGCAGGAACCCTACAATCAGTTGCACAGGTAGCCATCCAGATGGGTCTTAATTATCTCCATAGAAGGAGACTCCATAACCTTTATGGGCAGCCTGTTCCAGTTCTCCATCACCTTTACCATAAATAAGTTCTTTCGCATGTTAGTATGGAACATCCTATACACAAGTCATTAATCCTTGTCCTATTACTACATACCACCAAGAAAAGTCTGGCCTTATCCATTTGCCTCTCGCCTCCCCTTAGATACTTATAAACATTTATCAGATTCCCCCTCAGTCTTCTTTTCCTCAGGCTGACTAGACCCAAGTAACTCAGCTTTGTCTCATATGTGAGGTGCTCTAAGTCCTTTATTAACTTTGTGGCCCTCTGCTGGACACCTTCTAGGAGATCCCTGTGAAATGGCACTTAAGCGCAACCAGCTCTCGTGGGTCTCCTTACCTTATCAGAGGCCCATGAGCTGGGGAACTCTGCCCCTTCACTGTGCTGGGTGATCAGCCCCACAACTGTGGGACAATGCAAGGGTCTGGGGAAAGGCTATAAAGGCACCTTTGAACACACCAATCATTTCTTGAGGTGTAGAAAAAAGCATCTACAGATTGCACAGAACATGAAGGAGGAACCAGAGGTTGGAGAGGAGATGAATCAAGTTGTTTTGGGGAAGAAAAATGAGAAAAGGGGGAAAATGGATAAAAGGGGGCAGTTGTATGCACATAAGTTGCTGTTTACCACACTTGTCTGGCCATGCTCTGCACCTGATCAGTGCAGGCTGTCATGTGTGTGTGTGTGTGTCTGCACGCATGCACATGTGCACACAGCTGTTTGTGAGAGTGCATGCGCCCACTGGCAGCAAGGCTCAGACTTGCTCCCAGCTGTCCAGGGCCATGCAGCCCCTTAATGCCAGCATCTATGCCATCCAGATACAGGCTGCCAGACTTTTGGAGTGAAAACTGTGCTTCAGCTCACTTGGAAAATACAGTTCTACACAGTAAAGCTGCAATTCCTCTTGAAACCTCTTCACATTCTCAACTACAAAACTGTCCCCACCATGAGCTATGCCTTTTCACCAGTAATGAAGAAGAGCCTGCATGCTATGCTTGTAACAATCTGCACCAGCGGAGGTGACCTACTGTTGCTGTTGCCACTGCCCACCACCTCACCGTGCTCACATCCACTGCTTGGTCTTCTTCAGTGCTCCGTGTGCGTCGATGAATGTCAGTGGGTGACATTTTTTCCACATGGAGGAGTTCAGTGACACACCTCTGCTTCATGTGCACTTCCACGTCAGACCCATTGTGTCAGACTGCCCCTCTGCTGCCATCTGTCGCACGGCAATAATGTCATGGAATACTGGTGGGAAGGTTCGACCTCTACTGCCACCCCACCCACATCCGCCTCTGATGTCATGGGCCAACACCATACAGTGAGAGGCATTACTTTCAGAGCAGCCCTCAGAAAATGCATCAGATAATATAATTAGTAACAAAACTTTTTTTTTTTTTTTTTTTTTTTT